>JAQQST010001572.1:0-12263 GCA_028646485.1 Cryptoprocta ferox | reverse complement strand
AAAAAAAAAAAACAAAAAAACACCCAGATATTCCATGAAAATAGTAACCAACAGCAAGAAGGCGTGGCTATATTAGTATCAGACAAGATAAACTTTAAAATCAAAAGAGGTTGCAAGTGACAAGAAAGGTCATTATATATTAATAAAGAGTTCAATACAGCAGATATAACGATGTCATTTACATTCCTAATAACAGAGCATCAAAATATATGAAGCAAAAAACTAACAGAATTAGGGAGAGAAATAAACAGTTCTATAATGATAGCTAGAGACTTCAATACCCCTCTTATAATAATGCATAGAAAAAACAAGACAGGGGCACCTAGGTGGCTCAGTTAGTTAAGGGTCCAACTTCAGCTCAGGTCATAGTTTCACAGTTCACTTCATGAGTTTGAGCCCAGCATTGGGCTTTGTGCCTGCTTTGGATTCTGTCTCCCTCCCTCTCTGTTCCTGCCCTGCTCCTGCTCCCAGGAGAGGGATCTCTCTCTCAAAAATAGACTTTGAAAAGAAAGAAAGAAAAGAAAGAAAGAAAGAGAAAGAAAGAAAGAAAGAAAGAAAGAAAGAGAAAGAAAGAAAGAAAGAAAGAAAGAAAGAAAGAAATTGACAGAAGGAAATAGAGATTTGAACACAGTAAACCAACCAGATGTAACAGAATTCTCTACCAAATAACGATAGAATACATATTCTACTCAAGAGCAATATGGGGTATTTAACAGAATAGACAATATGTTAGGCCACAAATTAAATCTCACCATATTTTATGTGTTATTGTTGTTAATGTTGATTTATTTTGAGAGAGAGACAGAGTACAAGCAGGGAGGGCCAGAGAGACAGGGAGAGAGAGAATCCTAAGTGGACTATGTACTGACAGCATGGAGCCTGACACCAGGCTCAAATTCAGGAACCATGAGATCACGACCTGAGCCGAAACCAAGATTAAGGCACTCAACAGACTGAGCCACCCAGGTGCCCCAAATTTCAACAGATTTTAAAAGATATATGCCATATGAAGTATCTTCTCCCACTCTAATGGGATGAAGTTAGAAATCAGTAACAGGAAGAAAACTAAAAATTCACCAATTAGTGGAAATTAGACAAAACACTCTTAATCAATGGATCAACAAATCAAAAAGTAATTAAAAAGATTTAAGAGATCTATGAAAACAAAAATACAACATATCAAAACTTACAGGACACAGTGAAAGGAGTGTCAAAGGAGAAATTCATAGCTATAAATGCCTATATTAAGAAACAAGAATGATCTCAAATCAACAAGTTGTAACTTTACAACTTAAGGAACTAGAAAAATAAGAATAAACTAAACCCAAAGCTACCAGAAGGAGCTAAATAATAAAGATTAGACCAGAGACAAAACAGAGAAAAGGGGCACCTGGGTGGCTTAATTGGTTGAGCGTCCAACTCTTGGTTTCAGCTCAGGTTGTGATCTCAGGGCTCCTGGGATGGAGCCTCACAGAGGGCTCTGCACTGAAGGTGTGATGCCTGCTTGTGATTCTCTCTCCCTCTCTCTCTGCTCCTCCCTTCTCTCTCTCTCTTTCTCTCTTTCTCCCAAAATATATAAACATTTTTAAAAATCAGAATAAAAAAACGAAAGAGAATCAATGAAACTAAAAGTTGGTTCTCAGACCAAAAAAATTTAACCTTCAGCTAGATGAACTAAGGGGGTAGGGTGGGGGAAGAAGACTCAATCAGAAATAAAAGTGGAGCATTATTGTGATTTTTAGTAAGAAATATATTTCATCTTCATCCACATTTCTAGCACAGAGCTCCTAAAACCCTTGGAATTTTCTAAGGGATGAGATCCATAGAAGTATCTTTTGTTAAGTTAATGAGGTGACTTTTGGAACAAGTCCTGGTTGTCAGTGAAGTCAACCATGTGATTAGAAGTTTGGAACTTTCAACCCCACCCCAATTCCACTTCCAGGGAAGGCAGAGGGGCTGGCTCACACCTTAGATGAATCACCTAAAACAAAGACTCCTAAAATTCTTAATTTGCAACTCCAGCAAATGGAGGCCTTTAAAAGAAAACAACAACAAAACAAAACAAAAACCAACAATAAAGTCTCTGCTATTATAGCAAAGTGCCAGAACATTTGGAAAAAGATTGTTACCAACCTAAGCACTCCAAATGCCCTCTAGCCAGCCTTTCCAATGTCCTTGTAATTCCCACTGACAGGGCTCTGAGGACAAGCCCTCTTCACAATCCTCCCTCTTAACTGGCTTGGAGAAACAACTCTCCAGATTGGAAAGGACTCTGCCTTTATTGACACCAGAGCTACACTTTTGGTGCTCAAACCCACACTGTAAATCAGCCCTTACCCTGGAACATTAAAATGGTTCAGACAGTGGGGGTGTCCAATAAACCTCAACAGGTTCCTGTCTCTGAACCTATTCCCTTTTGTTTAGGTCCTCTGACATACCCACTCTTTTCTCCCTAGCTCTTCCATCGCTAATCATTTATTGATCTGAGATTTCTTAGAAAACTATGCTGGAATTTCCTTCTCCCTCAAGGGGGGAAAACTCTAAAATTTAACAGTAGTAATCAAAATCACCAACCAGGTGAATTAAATGACCCCTCCACATCTTTCACCTGCTCTATTTCTGATGGCACTACAGCGGAGTCTGGGAACATTGATGATTTGTCCCCATTGGATCAGCTACCATCCTCTTTATAGGCAAAATCTTCAACTGACATTGGCAGAATCTAGAGTGTTCCTCTCAACAAGATGCAAATAGATGCCTGAAAACTTCACCCCCTCATATAATTAATCAATACTCTATTAAAAAAAAAACATTCAAGGCACCAAGTCCATAATAAATTACAAGGTTCAGGGCTTCATTGTCTCCTGCACTTGTCTCTGTAATACACCTATTTTACCTGTAAGAAAATCCAGTGGCCAAGGATAGAGGTTTGTCTAGGACCTCCAAGTGATAAATAACAGTTATCCCTTGGCACCATGTTGTTCTAACCCCCACACACTACTAACATCTATTCCTACTGAAAGCAAATTTTTTCAATGAAATCAATCTATGCAGTACAATTTTTAGTATTTCATTTAACGATGATAGCCAGTATCTCTTTGACTTCACCAGAATGACAATACACCTGAACAGCAATGCTTAAGAGTTTTAGAGGGTCCTTGCTTTTCACAAACCTTAAAGGCAGATTTTCTGTAGGTTCTACTTTGCTACAATACATAAATGATTTGCTTCTCTGCTCCTCTTCTCAAACCTCTTTACAGGCAGACATTATCCATGTGTTTAAACTCTTGGCCTTAAAAGGACAAAAAGTGTCCAAAGAAAAATTGCAATTTGCTCAGACTCAGGTTCAATACTTAGGGTACCTGATCTCAGAATAAGGACAACACTTAGATCCAGGTGGGATTCATGGCATCCTAAATTTCCCCAAACCTAAAATTAACCACCGATTATGAGGTTTTCTTAAATTAGCTGACCACTGTCCAAAAACGGTTGCAAACTTCTCTTTTATGGCTCAACTTCTGTATGCTTTACTTAAAAATGACAAAACTGACACTATTATTTGGAAAGACTGGATGACATAACTTTTGGGACTTTAAAGAAAAGCCATACTAAAGACTGGACATCCTAATTATCAACTTCCCTTTTTCCTCTTTGTATGTGAAAAAAGAAGGGAATGTCCTTGGGAGTATTCACCCTAACACATGGGACCATCATCGGCCTATAGGATATTATAGCCAACAACTAGTCCATGTGGCACTGGGCTATCCCTCTTGCCCAGAGCCTTTCCTGCCACTGCCCTTTTAGTTAAGGCCACTGTAGAAATAATCATGGGATGCCCTGTAATCATCTTTGTACCTTATGTGTAGAAACCCTCCTAGATTCTCATCACACTCAACACTTTTCAGTCATCTCACCTATTATGAAATTCTCTTGTTAACTGCTTCCCATCTCTTTCTTGCTGCCATAATCTCACTCCTTCTATTCTCCATTCCTCCCCCTTCATGACTGCTTAATACTGAAAATCACCTTTTGACTCACTGTGACAATTTACAGGAAATTCCTCTAAATAGTGCAGTTTTTTTTCCCTGGATTACTGATGGTTTTTATTTAAAAGGAAAAATGCTAAATATGTTAGGTATGCTATCGCAACTGCTTTGAAGTCATTAAGGCAGCACTTCTATCTTTGGCTACTTCAATCCAACAGGCTGAGTTCAATGTCCTTATTCAGGCTTGTACCTTAGCCACAGGTAGAACTGCAAATATTTATATCAATAATCAGTATGCCTTTGAGGTAGTTTGTGATTTGGGAATGTTATAAAAACAACAAGGTTTCCTTATTTCCAATGAGGATACAATTTAAATGGCTCCCATGTCCAAAATTTATTAGATGCAATACTTTTGCTGACTGTTCTGGCTATTATTTAAAATTTTTTTTAACATTTATTTATTTTTGAGAGAGAGAGAGAGAGACAGAGCACAAGTGGAGGAGGGGTGGAGAGAGGGGGAGAAACAGAATCTGAAGCAGGCTCCAAGCTCTGAGCTGTCAAGAGAGCCAGACGCAGGGCTCAAATTCACAAATTGTGAGGTCATGAGGTGAGCTGAAGTAGGACACTCAATGGACTGAGCCACCCAGGCACCCCTGTTCTTGCTATTATTAAGGTTACTACTGGGCATTCCAAACTCAACCCCCTAGAGTTCCAAAGAAACCACCTCACTCATATTTCTGCCAAAAATGCCACTTTCAAGGAAACCAACAGCCAAATCTTTGTCATGGTCCAAAAGGATGTTCTCTGAAATCACCATCACCGCTGCCATCATCATCATCATCATCATCAAATTAAAATATTGACCAGAGATGCCCAACAGTTGGCCACAGAAAAAGACAATATTAGAAATCCAATAATCATTTGTTTGATAAAAAGAGAGAACCCTGATTTGGGCCACATAACAACATTCCTACCAGAAATTCTAAAATTCCCACTACTTACACTGTACATGCATGAAACCATAGATCTGACAAAATTATGGCATTCATGAACCAATACTGGTGGAGAAATACTAATAAGGCTGAAAAATGTGCCTACCTCAGTGTCCCACCTGTCCAAAGTGCAATCCAGTGAAACCTATTCAAACTGCTCCCACTTTGAATTTCCCAGTGGACCATTTGAGGTTTGGCAAATAGGTTTCATACAGTTTCCTCCATCTCATGGATATAAATATGTTTTAGTCATGGTTTGCATATTTTTTCATTGGACCAAAGCTGTCCCGTGTAGACAGGTACTGCTTCTTCTGGAGCTAAAATTCTATTAGAAAAGACTATCCTTACAGGGCAAACCCCTCTTAAACTTCAGGGAACCCATTTTATTAATCAGGTGCTTTAACAAGTCTGTGCTATTTAGCTGATTTTACAATACTTCATTGTGTGTATCATCCTCAACCCACAGGGTTAATCAAAAGCACTAATGGCGCTATTAAGACTGAATTGGCAAAACATGTAGAGACCCTCAACTACCTTAGCTAAAAGCATTGCCATTGTCCTTCTAAATCTCAGATCCACCCTCTTTGGAATGAGTAGGCTCTCACTCATTAAAATAGTCATAGAGTACCCAAGGTACTTGGTTCGGCTTCCTTTGACCTATGGTTGATAAAAAACAATATACTTCAATATTGTAAAGACCTAATTGCTTCTATTAAAAACAGCCATTTTTGGTAGAGCAAATTTTCACAGTGCACTCCCAGGAGATGAAGACCTTAAGCAACAACTTGCAACCCAGAGATTTCGGCTACTGGAAAGACACCTACAGAAACTTTCTCCTAAACCTCACTAGAAAGCCCCTAGCAGGTTCTGCTCATCAACACTTTGCCACCAAACCCCTGGGAATAGACTACTGGATTCACATGCTACCACTAAAGAAAGCACCAAACCCTGACTGGACCTGCACACCATCTGGTGATCAAAAAGTTAAAGATTTCCCAGAATTAAAGCAGACAACATTTAATAAGACAGTTTTCCCAAGATGTCTGGACCAAGCCTAGTAAAAGGTTCAGGATTCACAGAAGTCTTTCTTTTCCTTCTGGACTATTAACTGACTCGGGATTTGTATCCAAGTTTATGGTTTCTGAACTTAAATCTTTAGAGACCTTTATTACCTTTATTTAGAGACCTGTATTAGAGATAATACATTTGGTTCCAAACAGTTGTTTTGAAATAGCAATACTGTTTTAAAACATTTTGATTTATTTTATTTTTATTGAAGTATAATTAACATACAGTGGTATCTTAGTTTCAGGTGTACAGTATAATGATTCAATTCTCTACATTTCTCAGAGCTCGAGATAAGTGTATTCTTTTTTTGTCAAATCTTTTTTTATATATAGTTTATTGTCAAGTTGGTTTCCATATAACACCCAGTGCTCTTCCCCACAAGTGCCCTCCTCCTTGACCATCACCCCCCTTCCCCTTTCTCCCTCCCCCTTCAGCCCTCAGTTCATTTTCAGTATTCAAGAGTCTCTCATGATTTGCCTCCCTCCCTCTCCCTAACTCTTTTTCCCCCTTCCATGTTCCATGGTCCTCTGTTAGGTTTCTCCTGTTAGACCTATGAGTGAAAACATATGGTATCTGTCCTTCTCTGCCTGACTTATTTTGCTTAGCATGACACCCTCGAGGCCCATCCATTTTGCTACGAATGGCCAGATTTCATTCTTTCTCATGGCCATGTAGTATTCCATTGTATAGATAAACCATGTCTTCTTGATCCATTCATCAGTTGATGGACATTTAGGCTCGTTCCATGATTTGGCTATTGTTGAAAGTGCCGCTATGAACATTGGGGTACATGTGCCCCTATGCATCAGCACTTCTGTATCCCTTGGGTAAATCCCCAGCAGTGCTATTGCTGGGTCATAGGGGAGTTCTATAAGTTTTGCTGTTTTCCAAGCAGTTCATCAGCTATTGCTTCATGTTTATACAGGCACAGTATCGACTCAAATGCACTTAATTCTTTCAGTGAGCTTTTGTAGTATTAACTATTCTACTTTCAAGGCTACTTTAAGAAGGGAATTTCAAGAGGCATACATGATTCCAGGTTTGTTTCCATAGGGAGGATTTTTCTCCTCTAACTTGAAATAAGTGCCAATAAATATTTTTAGTTGGCTACTTTCAGACATACGGTTCTGATTCAGAGCCAGCATACAATTTGGCATTGCTATGTTACTTCTGATTCTGTACTTGTTGCTTCTCAAACCTATATAAAAACAGTGTACCCAATAAGGAGATGATCTCCAATGTTTAAAATCCTGATAGACTATAGAAGAAAAGTTCCTGAGAGTTCTCCTTTCTACCCTCTCTTGTTACTTGAATGTGATCTTAGTAGGCGTACAGTCTGCATAATTTTCCTACGAAATGAGACTTCACACCCAGGAAAGACCTCTCAGGCACCAAGTAACAGATCACTGAATTAAAAAACATGACTTGATCAGCAATACTTGTGTAGAAAAATCTTGATCAAAAGGGAGAAATGTGAAAATTAATATAGGGAAGGCTCACTATAATGGAGTCAGGAGGCCAAAAGGGGGAGCTTTCACACCCTACCACTCAAGGTCAGTTACAGAAAGAATTATCAATTACAGACCCCAAGAGGAAAAAATGTACATTGTAATTCCAATAAGAAATCAACTACCCCAGCAATGTAGCCAGTTAGAAACCATCACCACCCTGAACTCTTAAATGGACTTCACAATCCCTCCCCACTTCCTCCTTCATTTCCATAAAATAGCATTCCTCTCCTTTGTTTGTAGATCTAGCCTATGGTTTTTGCTGTGGCTTGCTTTTCTCAAAGTACAATTCTCTGCTATTCCTAAATAAACCCATTTTTTGCTAGTAAAATAACTGACTCTTATTTTTCAGATCAATAAAGGCAACCTAGAGAATGGGAGAAAATATTTGCAAATCAAATATCTTATAAGGCATTAATAACTATATATATATATATATACACACACAATTTCTAAAACACAGAAACAACCAACTAGAACATGGGCAAAGAACTTTACTACTCATTTTTCCAAAGAAGATATGTAAGTTACTAATAAGAACATGAAAAGATGATTACCATCACTAATCATTAGGGAAATGCAAATCAAAACTACAATGTGATACTTTGAGTATCACATACCCATACCCACATACCCATGAGTGGGTATGCTACTCATACCCACTAGGATGACTACAACCAAAAAAAAAAAAAAAAAAAAAAAAACAAAAACCCCATAAATAACAAATGTTGGTAAAGTTATGGAGAAATTATAACACTTGTTCACTGTTAATGGGAATGTAAAATGATACAGGCACTGTGGAAAACAGTATGGTTGTTTCTCAAAAAATCAAAATAAAATTAAAAATAGAATTAACATAGTACCCACCAATTTCAACTGAATTCAAAGCAGAATCTCAAATTGATATTCATACAACCATGTTCATAGGAGCATTATTCACAATATCTAAAACATGGAAGCAAATCTCCACCAAAGACGAATTGATAAGCAAATGTAATATGCAGTACAAGAAGAAAAAAAAAGAAGGAAATTCTGACATGTTATAACATGGACAAATCCTGAGGGTATTATGGTAAGTGAAATAGGCCAGTCACAGATAAATACTGTATAAGTCCACTTATATGGGGTACTTAGAATAGTCAAAATCAGAGAAATACAATGGAACGGCAGCTGCTAGAAGATATGGGTAGGGGGAAATGGGGAGTTACTGTTTAATGGAGTTTCAGTTTTATAAGATGAAAAGAATTCTGGAGATGGGCGGTGGTAAATTACACAATATACATGTAACTGACACCACTGAAATGGACACTTAAAAATAATTATAATACATTTCATGTTATGTGTATTTTACCACAATAAAAAAATTAAAAATGGAACTATAAGAACCCTGAGAGTTCATATTTAAGCCATATAGTTCGCTATATTTGTTTCAGATTTTTCTCTTCATGTAAATGAATCCATTTCCCTTCTTTCCTTCTCAAAAGGAGCTACCATCCCGAGGATGGGAAATACGATTTCAATCCATGTTTTTGTAGTTCTATTAAATATGTAGTTATCTTGAAACTACACATTTGTGGGGGAAGGGGCGGTTAATTTACGTAAATGACATTTCTCCATTTGAAACTTTTTTCACTCAGCACTGTGTTTTTGAGTTTTATCTGTACTGATTTTGAAAACGAAAGACATGGCTCCTCTACGTGTGGCAGGGTCACCACCTGCACCGGCCTAAGGTCCAGCCTGAGAAACCCACGTGAGGAGCCGTGAAGAGCAGGCTACATTGTAAGGCTCAACCCACAAGTCCACAGCACGAGTGGTGTGGAGGCGCTTCAAGGAAGGGCGCAGACAGGGCAAAGGCGCGAGAGCAGACGCCAGCACCCTCCTACCCTGCACCTGTGTGCCCAGCTCACCTGGCCCAGGGCTCAGCTGCTGCGGACGCACACGGTACTGGTGTCACGCGGAGACACACCTGGACACATCGGACGGGAAGACAACGTCGTCTTTACGGCAGGGCACGCGCTTGGTGTTCACGGAGAAGAGAACCTTCGCCATGTCCTCTGAGTGCCACAGACGCCGAGTAGCGCCACGTGAAACCATGCAGGTGCAGAAAGAGGGTCAGGGCGTCTCGGTGGGCGTGCATAGCTGAGCTCCGCCCCAAAGAGGCTCTCCAACGCGCCCTCCAATTAGACACGACCCTCAAGGCACGCCCCCTAGTCAGGCCCCGCCTTGAGGAAAACAGCTGGTGTAGTTGTTAAATCACTGATTTTAAAACATTTAGGTGATTAAATATACTTCATCCTACTGAAATGTCAAGCTGCTTGCAATTTTTCCTATTAAAACATTGCTGTAAGAAGAAATGCTACTACGTGTACACATGTGCAATTTTTTTCTACACTGGAAATTAAGCAAAAAATATTAATAGGTTGTAATGTAGAACATACTCATCTTAAACTTTAGGAGGTATTGCCAAATTTAAAAACATTCTTTATAGGTGCACCCGGGTGGCTCAGTTGATTCTGCCGCCTTCAGCTCAGGTCATCTCACAGCTCCTGAGTTCCAGCCCCATGTCAGGCTCTGTACTGACAGCTGGGAGCCTGCTTCCAATTCTTTGACTCACTCTATCTGCCCCTCCCCTGCTTTCTCTCTCTCTCTCTCTCTCTCTCTCTCTCTCTCTCTCTCTCTCTCTCTCTCTCTCTCTCTCAAAAATAAATAAACATTAAAAATAATTTAAAAACACTCATTCTTTGCAAGATTCTGACATAATGTATTTTTTTAATGTTTTATTTTATTTTTGAGAGAGAGAGACAGCGTGAGCAGGGGAGGGTCAGAGACAGAGGGAGACAATCTGAAATCAGGCTCCAGGCTGTGAGCTGGCAGCACAGAGCCCGACACAGGACTCGACCGTGAGATCATGACCTGAGCTGAAGTCAGAGCTTAACCAACTGAGCCACCCAGGTGCCCCTGATATAATAAATTTTGAAAGAAGGTAATGATTTTCTTCAGGAAAAAAGTTTCAAAAGTCACATGGGTCAGACCCTATTTAATTTGAAATATCTCACCACTTTTTTCTTCCAAGATAATTCTCATATCCAAAAAGTGGGCAAGAAAATTCTACGCCTTAGTTAAAATGCCTTTTGGTACACTATGCTAGGAAGCCTTATAAAGAGGGGAGAGAGGGAATAAACTCCTGAGACCTCCAACACTTAATTTCAGAGTGTGTCTTCACTGGAGAAACAAAATAGTTGCTTGAGCAAATTATACACATAATTAATGAGAGGGAAAGTATATATTATGGTCTTTGATGAAAATTGTGTTAATTATTGACCCAATATATTCACAAATTTAGAGGTAGTCATGCATAGTATATTTTGGACTGTGATAGTTTTTTGAATTATTAGCTAACAGTAAGAAGTAAAATAGGGGTGCCTGCATGGCTCAATTGGTTAAGCCTCCGACTTTGGCTCAGGTGATGATCTGGAGGTTTACAGGTTTGAGCCCCAGGTTGGGCAGGCTCTGTTCTGACAGCTCAGAGCCTGGAACCTGCTTCAGATTCTATGTCTCCCTCTCTCTCTGCCCTTCCCTCACTCACGCTCTGTCTCTTTCTCTCTCTCAAAAAATGAATAAACATTTAAAAAAAGGTAAAATAATCATTAAATAAATGCCACACTTATTTACCTGACATTGAAGTTTTAGACCTATATGATTAGATGGTGGAAATGAAGGGCCGATGGTACCTTTGGTGGGTTTAGGAACTGGGATGGCAAGGCTTGCCTGTTGGAGGCAATGTTTCAGTTATCCTTTGTCCTCCAAAATTCTTTAACAAATAATTTACATATTCAAAGTCATGCTTTATTTACTACTTGAATGATCTTTGAACACTTTTGTTTTTCTTTTCCTTCTTTCCTTCCTCATCTCTCTGTTTATATGCATTTTTTTAAATTTATAGTTTATTGTGAAGTTGGTTTCCATATAACACCCAGTGCTCATCCCCACAAGTGTCCTCCACCATGACCATCAACCCCCTTCCCTATTCCCCCTCCCCCTTCCGCCCTCAGTTTGTTTTCAGTATTCAAGCTTCTCTCCTGCTTTGTCTCCCTCCCTCTCCCTAACTCTTTTCCCTACTTCCCCTCCCCATAGTCCTCTGTTAGGTTTCTCCTGTTAGACCTATGAGCGAAAACATATAGTATCTGTCCTTCTCCGCCTGACTTATTTCACCTAGCATGACACCCTCGAGGTCCATCTACTTTGCTATGAATGGCCAGATTTCATTCTTTCTCATTGCCATATAGTATTCCATTGTGTAGATAAACTACATCTTCTTGATCCATTCATCAGTTGATGGACATTTAGGCTCTTTCCATGATTTGGCTATTGTTGAAAGTGCTGTTATGAACATTGGGGTACATGTGCCCCTATGCATCAGCATTTCTGTATCCTTTGGGTAGATCCCCAGCAGTGCTATTGCTGGGTCATAGGGGAGTTCTATTGATAGTTTTTTGAGGAAACTCCACACTGTTTTCCAGAGCGTCTGTACCAGTGTACATTCCCACCAACAGTGTAGGAGGGTGCCCATTTCTCCACATCCTCACCAGCATCTATAGTCTCTTGAGTTGTTCATTTTAGCCACTCTGACTGGCGTGAGATGGTATCTCAGTGTGGTTTTAATTTGTATTTCCCTGATGATGAGTGATGCTGAGCATTGTTTCATGTGT
>JAQQST010001571.1:0-12265 GCA_028646485.1 Cryptoprocta ferox | reverse complement strand
AAAAACAGAAAGTGGACAATATATATCATCTGAAGAAGAATTATTGAAGCAGTGAACAAATAATTTAAAATAAGTATAATAAGTATATTTAATCAAGAAAGGGAAGATATTTACAAGTAGATACTAATGAAGTGAAGAACACAACTGGAGAAAAAAATAGTGGAACAGAAACAACGGAAAAATGAATACATAAGTGAAATGATTATATGGGGTAAATTTCACAAATATTGTTAGGATAAAGAGATAAAGAAAATTAAGAAATATAAATAACAGAGGAATCATTATCCAAATATTACAGATATCTTAAAGAGACATAAAAAATAGAAAGGATGATTAAAAACTTAATAAAACTTAAATTGTTTTTAAAATAGAGAGGAGAAAATATTGCAATAATACTGGAGTAAAAATTTCCCAGATTTAGATAAATCTGAAGACCTAAGACAAAACTGTTTATAGACCCCTGTTAGGTGAGAGAGATAAAAATTTAACTTAAATATATAGTAATATTTTAGCATATTGGTTACAAATAGAAAATTTCAAACTTCTTAATAAAGTTAATTGAGCATGAGTAAGAAAATCTGTCAAATATAAAATCAACAAAGGATTAGTATTAGACTATACATGGAATTCCTTAAAATGAACATGAATAAAACAGCAAACACAATTGAAAATCAGATGAACGATATGACCAAGATATTTACTGAGGAAGGTACGTGGAAGTCTTATGAGAGTATGAAGGAGTGCCTAAATTTTTAATAATTATAAAAATGCAAATCAAAACAAAAATGAGAAATCACTTTACATGTCTTATACTGATAAAAATTTTAAAGCTGAAAAATATTATTATTGGGAAAAAAGTGAGAGTATTGAAAGTAGCATGGATTGAAACTTGTATTATTGTGTAAGATAACCTGTGACCTAGCATTTTGGCTTTTGAGTAAATGCCTCAAAGGCAAACTTATTGAGCAATATTTAATGAAGAATTATTTGTAGTTTTGGAGACTTAATAAAAAAGGTCAGTGTTATCAATTAAGAAGAGAAAGGTAAAATAATGTGGATAAATATTATAGAGTATTATGGACAGTTAGAAGAAATAGATTAGATTTATATATAACAATGTATGTGAAGAGAATTTTTTAACATAATACTAAGTTGGGAAAAAATGGAAAAGGGAGATATGTAATATCATTTGCCAGAATAAATGCCTATGAAGAGGACACAAGACACACTTTACAAGAAGGCACACAAACTAAAACTCCAATAATAAATATATTAGAATAACTGCCATAATGAAACAGAAGGAAAACAGAAATAAGGGATAGAGATAAAAAGGCACAGGTAAACAAAACAAGAACAAACCCATTGCTCAGACCAATTGGTCATAATATGCCATGATTTGAGGAGTAGGATTAATTCAACTTTGTGCACTAGAGATTGAAGGAAAAAAAAAAGAAGAAAAAGAGCCACGGTACTACTGACTTTGACTAAGTGATTATACAAAGCTTTACTTTTAAGCAATCAGAATGAAAATACATAGTTTTAAAACACTGAAAGCTTACATAATATTTAACAATAATATTTCAATTTATTTTATCACTTCTTATTTATACCTTGGCTATGGGTAAAACTACTTCTTTACAGAAGTTTTTGGGGTACAGTGAAGATTAATGCAGATAAAAACTTAGCAACCATCTAGAATAATGAACCTACAAAAATACTGGATATATAAATAAAATAGAATAATGAAGAGGCATTAGGACAGTAAAAATCAGCTAAATTAAACTTTTTAAAAATTTTCTCTTAAATCATGGATAGTATGACCTCTTCATCCTTATTTTACCATTTAAGTGTGTGACTAGTTCCAAAAGACAAACCTCCATTAGAAAGGACATAACTCAAATTATTTAAGAATGAAACTTACCATCTGTGTTCATTGGTTCTCATTTAATGGAAACTGTCATTTCAATTCTCTGAATCATAATACGCTGCCTAAAAATCTGCTCTTTATACAAGACATCTAGTGAATTTTTTAAGCAATGGTACAGTTTGATGGATATTGCTTACATGCTTTTTTTGTTTTCGTTTGGTTTTCTTTGCTTCTACAATCACTAAAAAAAATGAAGTTTATATTTTCAAATGATTTGCTTTGTATTTTCATGCCGTATTTCTTCTGAAATCATAATACTGATTAACAATTAAATATGAGAAACAGTGGATATATCTAAGTTTCAGAAAGTTTGGAAAGGCATACAAAGACTATTACATTGTAAGTTGCTACATTCAAGGAGTAAACACAACTGAAGCCTTAGAGTAACTTCCAGTTTTGACCCTAACTATCTAAATATGATGATTACTCATTTCTCACACAACACTTCAGCAGTTCTGGCCTTTGTGAGAATATATTTCTACAAATTGCTAAAAGCAAATGTTGTTTAGGAGCAAATATTGTCTGCACTATTATTCTTGGTAAACTCCCAGAAATCTAGCATGGTCTGAACTCAAAATGCACTAACAAGCAAGCATATGTTAAATGTTCTCAGGCAAAAAATTGTGAGAGAGAACATTCCTTACACACCCTTTAGGAATTCCCTTCTCCTCCTAAATCCATTTTATATACACATATATACACATCTACATATGTGTGTACATATATATATATACATATATATGTATGTATATAAAATCATTGTTTCCTAAAATAATGTTCTCAAAGTGTAGTGCTAAAAACTCACATGAGAATGATGCCTGGTTTATTAAAAATTCAGATCCTGGACTCCATAACAGATCTTATATTAAATAGTAATCCCATTCTATAAGATCTGAATACTTTATTTAAAAAAAATCTTAGTTGATATTATATAGACTATATTGAGATTTTGCTCTAAGCATTCAGGGCTTGTGAGTGCAAAGATTCTTCAAATCCATGAAGATTTCAAGACATAATACACCAAAATGTAACAGATACTATTTTAAGAGTAAATTAGAAGAATTTGACTAGTTACTATATTACTATTAAAGAACAAAAGTTTATACTGTTCATTGAAGAATAAAATTAACAATCATGAAAAGAAAGGTAAATGGTTTGACATACTTCAGAGTACCTGAATTTATACTTACTCAAATGAAGATAAACTTAATTGAGCAGTTAATGATTAGTTTATTCTGTCCCCTGCAGCAAAGGAATATTCTCCTTAGCAAGAATAAAGTGGCTCTATACAGAATCCACATACAAAATTAATCTTTATTTCAAAATAAAATCTATACCTTTTAAATAAGTTATAGAAAATGAGTAGTCAGAGAAATTGGGGCTATACTCCTGAAATTTCTATGGAAAGAGAGCTCAAAGTGGGATTTCTTCAGTACATTTTATCTTAAATATTAGATAGGTAGAAGCTGCCTCAGACTTACAAAGATCAGAAATTCCTACTTTTAATTAATTTTTGGTAACTTTGAAGTGTGTTTAAATAATTAACCCATTTTAAATTATAGCTTTATGTCAATTGACACTTGTTTTAAGTCTGACTACCTTGTTGTTTTGACAAGCCCTCTTCTCCATCAACATGTACTCATAAAATCTGTGTTGATTCTTACTAAATTCCTAGGTGAAAATAAGCAAATTAAAAAAAATACAAACGACACTATGGATTAGTCAAAGAAAACCCAAATACCTGACATATTTATGTATGTTATATCTGTGCACACGTGTGTGTGACATGCTGTTATACTGTGTCAACTCTGCTAAGATAAACTATATTATTTTTTTTCTAAATTTACTTTTCTTGTTATGTTTCTGGCTAGGGGAGGCCACAAGGAGAATTCTTGGAGATTTGGAAAGCAAAAGGGAAGCAGCAGCCATTTTGTACCACAGATAAACACTGTTGCTGATCAGCAGATTCATCTCATTAGTGTAAAGGGGAAGATGGGCATGTAATAGCTCTCTCTTCTCAGGATCTACCATCAGCTTCTCTCGCTCCCCCACCAGGTGTGTGTGCCTGTCCCTGTGACAAAGGGTCCTAGCATAATCAAAATACTCTTGTACCAGACTTGAGTCCCACTGGGGCCCCAGCTCATATTTGTGGGTTCCAGCCTGACCTTGATTTTCCCCATTTGCATACATCTTCCTTTCCTGACTGCCTACAGACTCTGAGCTCTGGCATGAGATGTGGAGATAACAGGAAGACCAATTTCCTGTAACAAATGCATCAATATATATGTATGATTCTGTATCCTACTAGTTCTGCTTCTCTGGTTGAATCCTAAGTGATAAAGTATATGTGTGTGTTCTCACAACTATCTTATGAAATAATTTCCTGTATTATCCCCATTGGAAATGAGGAAATGGAAATGGAGGTCAAAAAACTTGCTTAAGGTTACATGGCAAGTAATACAGTCAGGATCAGAACCAGTAATATAAGCTTTATTTTTTTAAAAAAAGAAAAAAAATGACATTTGGCACAGTAACCTGTTTAAGTATATAAAACTTCTGATACACAGTAGGTACTCTCAAGATATCATTTTTCCCTTTCAGGGAGACTTTCCACACCAAATGTCTCAACAACAATGCAAGAATCCTTATGAACTGTATAGAATATGCATCCACTAAACTTGCACATAATGAACAAGAAACACAGTCAATGTTTTGTCTTTGTTATCATTGCACTGCTCTCTCAAGGTGAACCAGAAATGAATGATTAATCACCTGCTTATATTTGGCTTTATTTATGAAATCTCACACAATCAATAATTTATTGCTCTCTGGAAAAAGTAGCTCACACTGAAAATGTAATGTTCATTCCTTCCAGAAAGGAAGAGAACATGTACTTGACTTTTTGGAGATAATAAGGTAGCGGATGGGTGTGAATTTGACACTGACTATGAAATTGCCTAATCGTAAGCAGCAGAAGCGCAGCAGTAACATTTTGGGGGTTTTTGTTTTTACTAAACACAAAAAGCACATTTCTAGCTAACATATAAAATAATTGCAATGAGTGGTATCCATTAACTAGCAGTGATAGCACTGTTCTTATTTTTTGTTTATTTTTCTTTTTTTAATTAGAATTTAACTTGCCTAGAAAGAATGGAAATAATGTATCTGGATTTTTCACATGGCCACTGACTCCAATTGTTCTCATGTTCTATCATGTTGATTTTTTCTCCGGCAAATTTAACAAGGACACATTTATGGCATTTTTTACTCACCCCTTTTTTGTTTCTTATTTCATTGTCAGAGAATCATTTTAAAAAAAGGAAAAATGGGTATTTTTCCCTGATGAGGGCAAGTAAGCACTATCATATTTGGCATGCTGGACAAAAGGAAAGCTGAAAGATCAGGCAGAATGCAAGGCTTATAATCTAAATGTCTCACAACAGCAAACAATATACAAGGATTTCACACACTGGGGCACCTAAATTAAATTAAATTTGGTTCCATGATTTCTGTCCAGAGACACTCTGGCAGGGGTTAAGATACAGCTGATCATGCGATATTTCTCCAGAAAATTCTCCTTATGAGCTAAAGACAAGGATTCAAGAAGAATAGGTTTAGGAGAGAGAGAGAGAAAGAGAGAGAGAGAGAGAGAGAGAGAGAGAGAGAAAGGGTGATGGGTAGTGTGAAAAGGAAAGTTCACTGGAAAACTTCATTCAGATTCGTTTTTCAGAACTCTGTTCAGACTCTTGTCTATTTCTGCGCCAGATAACTGGCCATAGTGAGACCTAAACCCCATCCCACAGCTAACTGTGAAAATGATGGCTCTCTCACTAGCAAGACCAGCACAATACAATCTATGGGGCCTATGGCACAACTTTTCACTACTTCCTTCTCTAACTTCACAAATCCCACTTTCATAGCTTCAACCCAGTATTTCAAGGAGTAATTTTCATGTGGAATGGGTCCTACTTGCCTTATATTATATCCCCAGAGGCTAGCACATGGGAGGAATAATTATTTATTTACTAAAAAAGTTATTTTTTTATTAATGAATGAGTTAATTAAAAAGGGTTATTTATTACTTGTTTGTTTTAGAAAGGGTGGATCTTGTTAACTTTGCATCTGGATTCATCTTTTTTTTTTTCAAACTAAATGCCTGGTTGCACGCTTCACTATAACCCTAAAAGGAGGCACCTTAGAATTTTCTTTCGGTTACTGAAAACAATTGTAGTTTAACACTAAGTGGTGGCAGAGGTCCAGTCAGCTACATCAAAATGATATGTGAAGGTGGAGAAAGTGTTGTCTATTTTAGTACCAGTGATAGCATACTCTACCCTTAGAAAGACAAGAGAGAGAGAACTTCATTGCATTAAAAATATGCTTACTTTCACATTAAAATGTTTAAAAGTAAAACAATAATGTGGGTAAAGGGGAAACAGTAATGATTTCTTTCCAAGGATTTTGGCAGTTGTTGATGGTCTTAAATACAGTTATTTTCCATTTTGTGCTATATCAATGAACTTTTGATATTTTAATTGTAATTTTTTCTGCGTTAACTTTTGTCCCCAGATCTGTGTTTGCTAGTCTGTGAGATGATACATCTCAGAATAGGATGCCTAAATGCCACCTGTAAAAACAGCAGGAAAGCAATACAGTGAGGAACAAAACAGCAGGTAAGATACTGTTTGTGTAAGTGCCAGCTACTTATTTGTTAAAGCTAATGAGGTGTAAAAGGAAATGCGACTTATCCTCATCTTGTCCAGAATCTGGAGGCATGCTGAGAAGTCAGTCCCATGAGAAGAGAATGGAAAATTACCTAGACTGCATAAAATCAATGGACAACAGGAAATAATAACATTTATTTCTTGAGTTTACAATAACCAGATGCCAAGTTAGTAGAAGAGAATGTGTTGATTCATAGGTCTTCAGAGACGCCATTTGCCATATGTGATTAAGGGAGCAGGTGATTCTTTTAAATTTATTTCAATGCCCATCAATGCTGAAGAGAGATCTAGATGGATGTGTGAAGTTTCTCTTTTTTTAATATTTTTACTGTTTATTTATGATAAGGGGAGGAGGAGAGCAGAGAGAGAGATTGAGAGGGAGACACAGAATCCAAAGCAAGCTCCAGGCTTTAAGTTGTCAGCACCGAGGCCAACTCAGGGCTCAAACTCACAAACTGTGAGATCATTACCTGAGCCAAAGTCAGATGCTTAACCAACCGAGCCACCCAGGCACCCCTTAAGTTTCTCTTTGAAGCAGGACAGTAAGGAGTGCATCGTGAAGAGTCCCATCTTCAGGAATTAAAGTGCCAAAGTAAAGCGAGGTCTTATTTCATTTCTTACCATTAGCTAAATCAGGAGATACTGTAAGATCAAGTCCTAAATATTTTTTATATTCTGTTGCTAATATTAGAAATTATCTCTCCTTCTGCTCCAATAAGATACATATATGCTTACTCTTCATAAAATCAAACTCTATTAATATATATTAAGGTAACAGAGACAATACTAAAAAAGAATGGTGTGTGCAAGTTGATAATTCTCTGTATATCACCTACTCATTACTGGGGATTTCATAAATGTGCATTAAAGGCAAAATGGTTTGAAAATTCAAACCTCTGTTGATAGACATTCTTTTAAATTCTCCTTT
The DNA here is from genome assembly GCA_028646485.1 of Cryptoprocta ferox. Classification (NCBI taxonomy): domain Eukaryota; kingdom Metazoa; phylum Chordata; class Mammalia; order Carnivora; family Eupleridae; genus Cryptoprocta; species Cryptoprocta ferox. The sequence continues at coordinate 4,686 of JAQQST010001571.1, read as the reverse complement.
TCTAGGTCATGATTATCCAAGTTCAGCGTTCATTTACACTATGGAAATTGTATATATAAAACCATGTATACTTTGAATGGTTGGAACTACTTTATTTTGGCCTAATTCCATCTAAAATGCAGTCTAGGGATGCCTGGGCGACTCAGCCTGTGAATATCTGACTCTTGATTTTGGCTCAGGTCATGATATCACAGTTTGTGGATTAGCGGCCCATGTCCAGCTCCACGCCGGCAGTGTGGAGCCTGCTTGGGACTCTCGCTCCACCCCTCTCCTGCTTGTTCTCTCTCGCTCGCTCGCTCGCTCTCAAAATAAATAAATAAACTTTCAAAAAAATAAAAATAAAAAATAAAATGTAGCCTAGGCTGTGTTAATCTGGGAACAAAAATTTAAGAATTAAATAAAATCTCTCAATCTTTATAATGCTTTCTCACTTTTGTAATTCTAGAAATTATGGAATTGGCTTACATGCTTTTAAGCAATGCCTAGGCAACTCCAAAATCCATACAGAAAGCCACTGAAAAGTACAGCTGGAACTCTGTGGCTGAAGGAACACACAAGCCGACTTCCCCTCTTAAGGAAGCTTCAGATCTGTTTTTAAGGCCTTTCAACTGACTGCACCAATCCCCCCCATCACCAAATCATCTATTATAATCTCTGTTATGAAGTCAACCAGTTACAGATATTAACCACATCTACAAAATACCTTTAGAGTAACACCTACATTCGGGTTTGACAGATAACTGGGGACTACAATCTAGCCAAAGTGACACATGAACCAATGCAACTGTTATTTCAACAGTAGAATAAATTATATTTTTTCCAAGGAACAACTAAATGATATGGATGACTTGCTTTACAGAGCATGTAGAATGGAAACCATACTTCGTTTTTCCCCACATGTTTTTAGAGTAATCATTTGTTTTTTGGAGGACCATGGAGTGTACCTGCATTTTTATTACAAGTTTTAACTTGTACTACAGAAAATTTCAAGCATACGCCATAATGCAGATGATAATACAAAAAGCCCAATGTGCCCGTAATCCAACTTCAGCAATTATCAACATTCTTTAGTCTAAAACACTTTAATCTAAATACACTTCTCAATCTATGAAAAGTATGAGGAAACTTACCTGGCTGAGAGTATAGCAGAGTTATGTTTTTCATTTCAGCCCAGATGATAACCCTTGTGAGTAAAAGATGGCCAGAATAACCTGCACTATTGTTTTCTTTCTCTTTTAATTTTTTCCCTGGTGAATGTAGTTGAATTTTATGACACCAGCAGTTATTGAATATATTTAACTTTCCTACTGAATAATAACATATTTAAAAAATACTAGAGAAAGACAACAGACAGTAGTAAGAAACCTATGTAGATAGCAGGATAAAGATGTGTCTTTACCTGTTTTTTTTTTAATGAGGTAATTTAAAAGTATATGAAAATAATCCTTTAATAATATAGCAAAAATAAGGTTAGTGTTTGAAATGGCATTGGGAGATAAGGTGGGAGAGAAGACAAGAAATTTACTTATTTATTCCTTTTAAGTTTTCAGGCTACAGCACAGTTGATGAAATGGTGGAATGCCACATTGCTTTTAGCCAGTGGTGTATTGCTTTAATGTAAAACTCATGCTCAATTGCCATTTTCCCTCTGAAGATTTAAATGAGCCAATGGATTCTGAAAAATGGCCTGGCAGCTGAAGTCTAACAAAGTTAAGGTGTTAACAGCAGTTGAGATCTCTATTTTGTACCAGAAATAGGTATGTTAGAGTCCATGGGGAAGGGAGGAGAAGGGAGAAGCTCCTTAAAATTATTTAGTAACAGAAGTGAATGCCACATGATTATTACCCTTGTCTTAGGGAAATATGCATGATAATGTATTCATTATTGATTCTTTCTCTGTAGGACTCCTGCTTTGGCTCATTGCTCATTTTAAATGGCTCAGTAAGTCACAAGAGTTGTCAGTGCTTCCTCACTTAGCTTTACATCATTTGTTTACAGCATCTGCTCAACAACAGCCTGCTTTATGGATGGGCTCCTATAGATTGTGAGGATTTAATGCATAACGCAGGTGTATATTTAATCTGTTACACATATGTCACGACCACAATGGAATTGTTTGGAGACAGCTATAGATAACTTTGCATTATTTTATTTTGCATCCCAAACGTTTAGCATGGTTCCTAGAACACAGTATGCACTTTACGAATGCTCGTTGAATGATGGATCTGCAAATGAATGAACGAAATAAAAATACAGGGGGAAAAAAGCTGATTTTCAAACAAAATTGCACAGTGGCATACACTGCTGTCCTCTGTCTGAAATTCTAAATAATTTACATTAAACTTCCTTTTCAAGCACTGGCTTGATTCTCATTTTCTTCATAAGCCTTCATCAAATGTTATTATATCCTTTGACTAGTTAGTTGGCACTTTACAGTAACGTAGTTGGAGAAAGAAGATAAACAAATGATGCCTTAAATAATCGTGTATATACAGAAAAATAAGACGAATATAATCCCCAGTTTGTTGTGTTTTACCCTTAAAAATGCAATTTTACTGTTTGGATTCATGTGCATTAAACTTAAATCACTACTAACCATGAGTTGAAGTCCCCCAAGCACCTTGTAGACAGGATGGATACACAGCAGGTTCTCCTCATGATGCAAATCTGTTTGAAACATAAAATTTTAAAGACCCCATTTAAAATGTTCCTGCTTTAGAAGTACTCTTATTTCAATTAACTATTTTCCTAGAGAATAAACATACACTTGAGAGGGGATAAATATTGAGTAAAAGGAAGTCAGCATTTTTCACATTTGAAGGCTAACACCGGAATGACAGCAATCTTTTTTTTTTTTTTTTTGCAAAACAAAATGAAAGATATAAATAAATCACATCAATAGAAATCTTTAAATTTAGGTTTTAAAATAAATTAGAGTAATTATTAGTTCTCTCACTATTCCTCCAAAAATTTTGTGTTAAAATTCCATATTAATTATTTCTAAAAACAGTCTACTTCTTTTGATAAGGGTGAAATACGTTGTCAGAATTACGAGTTAATCCAAGAAAATTTCACTGGAAGAGTGCCGAAACCACATTCATTGATTAATCCATTTAATCCACAAATATTTACTGATATTCTAATTGCTGGGCTTAAAACAGCTTTTATTTCTTGGCCACCCCCGCACTGCGTTTGGGCCGGAGCCCTTTCCTCAGACCTTACCTGACCGCGCCCCTTGGAAAAGGAACCCCTGAACTGTGACTCTGAGTGGGGGAGTAGGGTGGCAAGGCCTCCACCAGAACAGGGGCTAGCTTCCTAGGTGGCGTGCGCCAGACGTTTTTGCGGAAAAGTCAGAGAGAAGGGGCCTCCGGGACTCAGCGCTCCCGGCAGCTTCTGCTCCCAGGATTTCCCAGCCAGGCCCCTGCAACTCGTGAGATCCCGCGAGATCTGCTTCCTCTGGGAACAGCCATGACCGACCGAAGGAACTGGGTTTAACTTGGGTTTGATGCCACAGTTCTTTAAGCCGCTGCTGACGCTGCGCGCCTCCTACCCTACCTTTCTCCTCCTCTCCAGCAGGATCCTCATACTTTCCCTAAACACCCGAAACTGCATTTCCTACCTTAAGAACTCCCAACTGCTACATTTTCCTTCCTGGACCACGCCTAACGGGGCAGAGGACTTCACCCGTGGTACCACCCCTCCCCAAAAAGAAAAGAAAGAATGGGGAAGAAAAATGGAGGTGAGGGATAGGGATGAACAGGATAAGGAAGAAGTATTGTGCCTTCGCTCTCTAGCCCCACAAACAGGTCAAGGCCTCAGAATGGTAATAACAGGCAGTTCATTCTGGGGTAGGGTGGCAGCTCTCGGTCTGGATCTAAGGCATCATTCTCCACCATCTGAAGCCAAGGGGGACCTGGTGGATGTTGGCACAGGTGGAGAAGTTTCTGATGTTGCTCAGGTAGCAAAGTCATTAATAAAGGTGCATTTCAAGGGCTCCAAAAAGTAGCAAATCTTTTTGAGACAATAAGTACTCCTGATGTTTCCATTGGTAAATAAGGTAAAACATCCAGAATTCTGGGACCTGTAGTAAAAACTTACCTAAAGTGATTTCCACAATGATTGCCTAACAAAGTTGCAAGCTTAACAATATGAATTTAATGAGATGACTTATAATGAGACTTTCATGAGATCACAACTAAGGTGCTGTAGATTGTAAATTACCACCTAAGTTTGCACCGGATTGTTCTTTGAGAAATCACAGATGTACCTGCTTTACAAAACAAATGAGATCATAAAAATACAAGTTTCCTAAACTTCTTTTATCTCTAACTCTTCCCTTTAGATACACCCTCATCTCCACTGTTTATTTTTGTTCTCCCACTCATGATTCTGACTCATCTTCTGTTTAGCCTCTTGTTCTAGCTTTCAGGCAGTTGTCTACATCATATTCTCAGCTAAGTGGATCTGGTCCTATAGGTGCGAGGGGGGAGTAAAGATGCAGCTTTTCCTGTTTACAGATCTTGTAGTCTTTAAGAGGAAGAAAAGCAAGATGGGATTAAAGAGAGGCTTTCTTATGATGCCACTTCAGAGTGAGAAAGTTAAAGTCGGTAGGGTAACACACTCTTCTCTTGCTAATTGTGACAGTGCCGTCCTTTCTAACACCCACTGCCTTTATCATTTTTTAAT
>JAQQST010001570.1:0-12270 GCA_028646485.1 Cryptoprocta ferox | reverse complement strand
TAGTATTTCCTACAGGGCTCGTTTAGTGGTCATAAACTCCTTTAGCTTTTGTTTGTCTGGGAAACTCCATATGTCTCCTTCTATTCTGAACAATAGCCTTGCTGGATAGAATATTTTTGGCTGCAGATTTTTCCCATTCAGCACTTTGAACATATCGTGTCACTCCCTTCTGGCTTGCCAAATTTCTTTTTTTTTTTTTTATAGTTTACTGCCAAGTTGGTTTCCATATAACACCCAGTGCTCTTTCCCACAAGTGTCCCCTCCATGACCATCACCCCCCTTCCCCTTTCCCTCTCCCTCTTCAGCCCTCATTTTGTTTTCAGGATTCAAGAGTCTCTCAAGATTTGCCTCCCTCCCTCTCCCTAATTCTTTCCCCCGCTTCCCTTTCCCATGGTCCCCTATCAAGTTTCTCCTGTTAGACCAATGAGTGAAAACATATGGCATCTGTCCTTCTCCTTCTGACTTATCTTATTTAGCATTACACCTTCGAGGTCCATCCACTTTTCTATGAATGACCAGATTTCATTCTCTCTCATTGCCCTGTAATCTTCCATTGTGTATATAACCCACATCTTCTTGATCCATTCATCAGTTGATGGACATTTAGGCTCTTTCCATGATTTGGCTACTGGTGAAAGTGTCGCTATGAACATTGGGGTACATGTGCCCCTATGCATCGACACTTCTGTATCCCTTCGGTAAATCCCCGGCAGTGCTATTGCTAGGTCATAGGGGAGTTCTACTGATAGTTTTTTTAGGAAGCTCCACACTGTTTTCCAGAGCGGCTGTACCAGTTTACATTCCCACCAACAGTGTAGGAGGGTGCCCTATTCTGCACATCCTTGCCAGCATCTATAGTCTCCAGATTTGTTCATTTTAGCCACTCTGACTGGCGTGAGGTGGTATCTCAGTGTGGGTTTGATTTGTATTTCCCTGATGATGAGTGACGCTGAGCATCGTTTCATGTGTCTGTTGGCCATCTGGATGTCCTCTTTGGAGAAGTGTCTATTCATGTCCTCTGCCCATTTCTTCACTGGATTATTCGTTTTTCGGGTGTGGAGTTTGGTGAGTTCCTTGTAGATTTTTGATACTAGCTTTTTATCCGGTATGTCATTTGCAACTATCTGTTCCCATTCCTTCGGTTGCCTATTAGTTTTCTTGATTATTTCCTTTGCAGTGCAGAAGCTTTTTATCTTGATGAGGTCCCAAGAGTTCATTTTTGCTGTTGATTCCCTTGCCTTTGGGGATGTGTCGAGTAGGAAGTTGCTGCGGTTGAGGTCAAGGAGGTTGTTTCCTGCTTTGTCCTCTAGGGTTTTGATGGTCTCCTGTCTCACATTCAGGTCCTTCATCCATTTTGAGTTTATCTTTGTGTATGGTGTGAGAAAGTGGTCTAGTTTCATTCTTCTGCATGTCAAATTTTTGTTGAGAAATCCCAAGCTAACCTTATGGGGTTCCCTTACAAGTTAAGGACTCTTTTTGTCCTTCTGCTTTTAAGATTTTTTTCTTTATCACTATATTTTGCAAGCATAATTATAATATGCCTTTGCGTGAGCCTGCTTTTCTTGATTTTGATGGGAATTCTCTGTGCCTCCTGGATCTGGATATCTGTTTCCTTCCCCGGATTAGGGATATTTTCCACTATTATATCCTCAAATAAATTTTCTGCCCCCTTTTCTCTCTCCTAGTCTTCTGGGACTACTATAATACGAATGTTATTACATTTGGTGGAGTCATTGAGTTCCCCCAAGCTTCTTCTTGTGTTGTGTAAGTCTTCTTTCTCTTTTTTGTTCAACTTCATTGCTTTCCATTGCTGTGTCTTCTAGATCACTAATTCGTTCCTCTGCTTCTTCCAGACTGCTATTCATTACATCAAGTGTGTTTCTAGTCTTGCCTATTGCACTTTTTATCTCTGATTGATTCTCTGTTTTTTTTTTTTTGACTCTGTGGTAAGGTTCTTGCTGATGTCTTCTATTCTTTTCTCAAGCCCAGTGAGTGTCCTTATGATCATTGCTTTAAATTCTCCATCAGGCATGTTATATCTGTTTCATTTAGAGCCTTAGCCATGGCCTAATCTTGTTATTTCCTTCGGGATTAATTATTTCCTCTGTCTTGGCATTTTGTCTAAGTCTCTGCCTTTGTCTGTCTTGTAAAAGCCGGTTATGTTTCCTGCTCCTGCAGGTGATGGCTTTATGAAGGAGAGGCCATGTAGTGTTCAGAGACTGGAGCTCCAGGAACTGTCTCTGGTGTGGGCTGGGTGCACTCTGCTACTGTGTTTTGGCTGCTCTACCCTTCAGGTCAATCATCTGCCGAGGCTCTCCCTGCCTGCTGTGGGCAGTGTTTGGTTCACGGCCAGAATATGGCAAGTTTTAACTAGGTGTTAAATGAGACCTGATACTATTTCCACTGGAACTGAAGCCCTGCAGATCTCTCTGGTCAGAAAACATGGTGTGGGCAGGGGCTTCTGCTGGGCTTCTTGGGAAGGGGCCTGCCACGCCAGGACCAAGGCAAGCTTGACTGAGAAGGGCAGTCCCATCAGGACACAGGTGTGTGGGGCTTGGTGAAAGCAAGGTAGGCAGCCTGTGTTGGCCCTGCACTGCTTCCTGCACATGGCTCTGTGTTTATGCTGAACGCCGGGGCACAGAAATGGCACCAGCCAACTCTGTTGTCCCCAGAGAGATGTCTGTGTGAACACTGCCTCTCAGGGAAGCACTCTGAGAAGTGCAAATAATTTCTCCCCTGTGTGTCCCAGGTATTTTTCAGATCATTGTTTCCATCCTGTCTGCCTCCAGGTTGTTTGTCTGCCTTCTCTCCAGGAGCAGCACATTACTTTCCAGACTCTATCCTAGCCAAGCCTGCTGACCTTTAAAACTCCAGGCTTTCGAAATGTGGTGTGGGCAGGGCCTTGTGCCACTTTTCAGGGGGAGGGGCCCACCACACTGAGACTGAGGCAAGCTTGACTGCCAGAGTCGCGCTCCAGCCGGTCCAGGGGTCCCTGAAGAATGGACGGTGTTGGCCATAGAGGGATGAGAGAACCACGAGATTCTTTCTGATCAGTAGGCAGCCATCTCTGCACTGACTGAGACTCAGCTTTACTTATGGTTAAATGTATGGGGAACAGCACAGAACTGGCATTTTCCTTAGACATTGATTTCTGATGATAAATTTCTTTGATATGTAAAAAATTCCCAGAACATAGATTTGTAGAAGACTCATGCATAACCTTTATCAATAGTGATTGATGCAGGTGATTTAGATGCTTATCATATGGGGAAGGAAGGTATGTTTAGCATTCAAATACAAAGCAATGGTTTTAGCATAGCAAAGGCAAGAGTTAATATTTTGTGAGCAGGGGTTCATAGCCTGTTTTCTCCAGGGGAAGAAAAACCGGTTTCTCTGGAAATGTAATATTTGCTCCTATAATCACAATAGAATAAATTCTTATAATTTCCTTCACAAGGTACAATTGAGCATATTTTTAGCATCAAAGGAAAAGTCCCTCTTGATGCCTGTTTGCAATGTGCCCTGGGGGTCGGTGCTCAAGCAAATATAACTAACTGAGTGGGGGTAGACATTGGTTGCCACCTGAAGGCGGGAGCCTTGCAAAACCCGCCTTACCTCACAAGGAGATTTTCTCAACTTCGTGAGTTCAGAAAAGGCTTCCAGCAGGTGTTTTATTGTTTTTAAGAGGTCTTTCACCTCTTTGGTTAGGTTAAATCCTTCATATCTTACTGTTTTTGGTGCAATTGTAAATGGGATCGATTCCTTAACTTCTCTTTCTGCCACTTCATTATTGGTGTATAGAAATGCAACAGATTTCTGTATGTTGATTTTGTATCCTGCACCTTTACTCAATTTGTGTATCAGTTCTCACATTTTTTTGGTGGAGTCTTTTGCGTTTTCTATATAGATTATCATGTCATTTGCAAATAGTGAAAATTTGCAAATAGTCAAAATCCTTGCCAATTTGGATGTGTTTTATTTATTTTGTAGTCTGATTGTTGTGGCTAGGACTTCCACTACTATGTTAAATAACAGTGGTGACAGTGGACATCCCTGTCTTGTTCCTGACCATAGAGGAAAGCTCTTAGCTGTTCCCTATTGAGAATTATACTCACCATGGGTTTTTTAATATATGGCCTTTATCATGTTGAGGTACAATAAACCCTCTAAACCCTCTAAACTTACTTTGTTGAGGGTTTTTATCATGAATCGATGCTGTACTTTGTCAAATGCTTTTTCTGCATCTATTGAAATGATCATATGTTTCTTATCCTCTCTTTTATTAAAGTGGTGTATCATGTTAATTTATTTGTGCATATTGAACCAAATTTTCACTTCAGGAATAAATCCCACTTGATTGTGATACTTTTAATTTTGTATAGATGGATCAGTTTTGTTAGTATATTATTGAGAATTTTCACATCTGTGTTCATCAGGGATAATGGCCTGTAGTTTTATTTTTTTGTGTGCAATCTTTATCTGGGTTTAGTATCAGGGTAATGCTGGCCTCATAGAATGAATTTGTGTTTTCCTTCCATTTCTTTTTTTTTGGAATATTTTAAGAATGGGTATTTACACTTCTTTAAATGATTGGTAGAATTTGCCCATGAAGCCATCTGGCCCTGGACATTTGTTTGTTGGGAGAGTTTTAATTTCTGATTCAGTTCCTTTGCTGGTTATTGGTATGCTCAAGTTTTCGATTTTTCCTATTTTAGTTTTTGTACTTTATATCCTTCTAGGAATGTATTCATTTCTTCTAGGTTGCCTAAATTATTGGCATATATTTTTTCATAATATTCTGTCATAATTATTTGTGTTTCTGTGATGTTGGTTGTTATTTCTCCTCTTTCATTTGTGATTTTATTTATTTGAGTCCTTTCTCTTTTTTTCTTGATAAGTTTGGCTAGAAGTTTTATTACTTTTTTTCAAACAACCAACTCCTGGTTTCATTGATCTGTTCTATTGTATTTTTTAATGCCTATATCATTCATTTGTACTGTAATATTTATTATTTCCTTCCTTCTATTGCTTTAGATATCATTTGTTGTTCCTTTTCTAGGTCCTACAGGTGTAAGTTTAGGTTATTTGAGATTTTTCTTGCTTCTTAAGGTATACCTGTACTGCTATAAACTTCCCTGTTAGAACTGTTTTTGCTGCATCCCCAAGATTTTGGACCATTATGTTTTCATTTTGATTTGTTTCTATGTACTTTTTATTTCTTCTTTTATTTCCTGTTTGACCTATTCAGTTTCTCGTAGCATGTTATTTAAACTCCATGTATTTGTGTTCTTTCCAGATTTTTTCTTGTGCTTGATTTCAAGTTTCATAGTGTTGTAGTCAGAAATGATGCATGGTATTATCTCAGTCTTCTCTGTATTTGATAAGACCTGATTTGTGACTTAATATGTAATCTATTCTGGAGAATGTCCCATGTGCACTTAAAAAGAATGTGTATTCTGCTGCTTTAGAATGGAATATTCTGAATTTATCTGTTAAACCTACCTGTCCCAACGTGTCATTCAAAGCCACTGCTTCATTATTGATTTTCTATTTAGATGATCTGTCCATTGATGTAAGGGTGGTGTTAAAGTCCTCTTCTATTATTGTATATTTAAATGATTAGTTCCTTTATGCTTGTTATTAACTGTCTTATGTATTTGTGAGCCTCTATGTTGGGTGCATAAATATTTACAATTGTTATATCTTCTTGTTGGATTATACCCTTTATTATTATGTAGTGTCCTTCTTTGTATCTTGTTCAGTCTTTGTTTTAAAGTCTATTTGTGTCCAAAATAAGTATTGCTACTCTGGTTTTCTTTTGACATCTATTTGCATGAGAGATGTTTCTCCATCCCCTCACTTCCTATCTGCAGGTGTATTTATGTCAAAAATTAGACTTGTAGGAAGCATAGCGATAGGCCTTTTTTTTTTAAATACATTCTGTTACCATATGTCTTTTGATTGTAGATTTTAGTCCATTTATATTCAAAGTAGTTATTGATAGATATGTATTTATTCTCATTTTATTATTTGTTTTGTAGTTGTTTCTGAAGATTGTCTCTCATCCTTTTCTTGTCTTTCTTTCATGTTTGTTGGTTTTCTTTAGTGATGTTTTTGGATTTCTTTTCTTTATTCTGTACATATTTCTCAATGGTTTTTGATCTGTGGTCACCAATAGGTTTGTACATAACCTATTCTGCATATACAAGTCTATATTAAGTTGATGGCTGTTTAAGTTTGAACCTCTTCTTTTTTAAATGTTTATTTTTGAGAGAGAGAGAGAGAGAGAGACAGACAGACAGAGAGTGTGTGTGAGCAGGGGAGTGGCAGAGAGAGAGGGAGACATGGAATCTGAAACAGGCTGCAGGATCTGAGCTGTCAGCATAGAACCCAATGTGGGGATCGAACTCATGAACTGTGAGATCATGACCTGAGCCAAAGTTGGATACTTAACCGACTGAGGCCCCCAGGCCCCCCTGAACCTATTTTTTACTCCACTCCACATTTTAGATATATGCTGTTATATTTTATATCCTTTTATTTTGTGAGTTTGTTGACTGATTTTTAACAGAAATATTCATCTCTATATTTAGTTGTGGAGTTTGTTCTCCATTTTATTTACTTGGTGTGAATGATATCTGGTTGTAAACATGGAACAGATGAGCTCAGTGTCCTTTTAATCTTCCATCTTCTCAAGCTAGCTCCTCTCAAAATTTTTTTCTTCAAATTGGATTTTTCCATTTATTATGATATCTTCCAATTTTCTTCTTAGTTTTTGGTTTGGCATCTGTCCAGAGGTTTACAGGAGAAGCATTTTGCTTTTTAGGTTAATTATTTGTCAATTCTTTTGTTCCCCTTTCTACTGATTAGTAAATGTTCTCTTTGGTCAAGCATATTAGCCTAATGTCTATAATATTTTTATAATTATTAGAATATTATAGTCTATAATATTGTATACAAATGTTTTCTTTTCACATTTTTAATTTATTCCTTTCAGTATTACAGAAATTGTTTGTTTATTCATTGATCCTTTTTATGAAAAAATTATACAACACATGGAAGAAAAAAATTTAAGCAATTAACAGTGTTACATCAACTACAGGACTACTGGAGATTCCTATATTCAAAGCCTAAAAAGCTGCAGGACACAATGGAAAAACTTTAGACATGATTATGCATTTTTGAATAATGTGGATGATAACTGAAGACTTGTTTGGCTTAAAGGAGATGCCATCTAAAGTGCTTCTGGCTTAAAGTAATTCTGTTAATAATTTCTTTCTCTCCTTAGAGTTCACCTCTCCTGGGCCCCACACACCACCATTCTGTATGGCCTTATATCTAAGCTTCGAGGCCTAGGACAGAATTTCATCTCAACCATCTTATTCCCCACCAAGTGGGTAGGTTGTTTGTTTATATTGTGGGCATGATATAGATACAAAAGGAACTTAAAACCAGCTGTGTGACTATGAAAAAGCTTTTAACTATGATACAAACTTATTTAGAAAATTAAGGTGAAGTTAAAAACACTTTGTCTATCCACCCAAGAAAATCATATAGAAAGAAAGGTAAATTATTGCAAACATTTTCTAATAATGTTTAGAAAATTTGGAACATGTTTTATAGGCAAATTCTTGTCATATAAATATATCTGATTACTGAAAATAGTGTTGTTCAAAGTACACAGTGAAATAATACAGGGGAGAACTATGCATCATGACCAAAAATTTAAAGATTAAAGTATAAAAACTATGAAATACTTTGTGAAAAAGTGAACAGAAAAACAGTTTATATTTAGATAGACCCAAATTTTGAGGAAGAGTATATATATTCATGTTAACCAAACTATATATTATTATATTCATGTTAACCTACCTATATATTATTATATACATGGAAATATATCTGGAAAATAAATGTGAATTTTCAAAAGTAGACATCTTACTTTGCAACAAAATGAGATAAAAATACAAGAAAATTTGCTATAACAGGTACATATTTCTCCAATGCATGTATTTTTAGAACAAATTTATTAATTTTGAAATAATCAAAAATAACTGACATAATATTTTGGTAATTCATTGACATATTCACATATTCATGGTTGAGAGTTTCATTACAAAAATAACACTGTGGAAACTTATTTCTGGATATGAAAAGATTATAAACATACACAAAATATTTATGTATGCCTCATATGGGATGTATGTGTACATGTACACATATATTTATATTCACATTTTCTCTGTGTGTGTGTCTCCCTCTGTCTCGCTCTCATACACATATACATTCATCACTTTTTTACATCAGTGGTCAGTGACCTCCGATTTCTAAATTTTCTTTGATAAAAATATTTGAGAAAATGAAACAATTTGCTAAATGCTTACTTTTGCAGGTGCTGAAAGATATGTAAAATGAAATTATGATGTAATCTCCTTAATCAACAATTATCTTCTCTATCTTGTCAAAAATGAATATAATGAAAATAGTTTCACAATCTGCTGAGAAATCTAATGACTTTTACAGGCTTAGGATCAGAGCAAAGATGACACAAACATGATTTTTATTAAGACAGTAAAATATTTTCTGTAGTCTTAAAATATATAAAACATACAAAGAAAATATAAATTATGATCAACCCCCTTCTTAGCAATAATCATTATGGGGCAAGTTCCTGAGAGGCTGTGGTATGCAGGGACAAGACCAGATATGGATATGAGAAGACCTGAAGGATAAGTATGAAGCCATGAATATTTTTTTAATTATAGTTGACAACAAAATTTTACATTAGTTTTAGGGGTACAACAGAATAATTTTACAAGTGGATACTGGATACAGTTATTCTATGCTTGCCACAAGTGTAGCTACATCTGTCACCATACAACACTATTAAAATACCATTGACTGTATTTCCTATGGTGTACCTTTTATCCCTATGACTTATTCATTTCAAACTAGAAGCCTGTATTTCTCACTCCCTTTCACCCATTTTGCCCTTCCCTCCACCCTTCTATTCTCCTCTCTCACAACCATCAGTTTCTTCTTTGTATTTATGGGTCTGTTATTGCTCTTTGTTTGTTTTGTTTTTTTGGACTCCACATGCAAGTGAAATCATATGGTATTTGTCTTTCTCTGTCTGACTTATTTCACTTAGCATAATACCCTCTGCATCCATCCATGTTGTCTCAAATAGCAAGATATCATTCTTTTTATGGCTGAGTAATATTCCATTATATATATATATATATATATATATATATATACACACACACACACACACACCACTTGTTTATCCATTCATCTATTGATGGATATTTGGGTTGCTTCCATATCTTGGCTATTCTAAATAATGTTGCGGTAAACTCTGAGATGCATAAATCTTTTTGAGTTAGCATTTTTTAGTAAATATCCAGTAGTCGATTTACTGGGTCATATGGTATTGCTATGTTTATTTTTTTGGGGAACCTCCATACTTTCTCCATAATGGCTACACAAATTTACATTCTCATCAAGAGAGCACAAGAGTTTCTTTTTCCCCACATCCTTGCCAACACTTGTTTTATCTTGTCTTTTTGGTTCTGGCCATTCTGACAGGTATAAAAATAATATTGTGATTTTCATTTGCATTTCCCTAATGATTAGTGATGTTGAGCATCTTTTCATGTACCTGCCATCTGTATGTATTCTTTGGAAAAAAATGTCTATTCATGTCCTCTACCCATTTTCTCTGGTGTTGAGTTGTAAATGTTCTAGTTTGCTAATTTTCTTGAGTGTTTTTACATCTGTGCTCATCACGAAAGTAATCTGCTTCTTTGTGGATGGAACTTGGCACTTAATCTCCTTCAATCTTTATCATATATTTCAAAGTATGTATTATTATCACTATCCTTTCTACAAAGATGTTAAAAGTTAGAGCAAGTTAACCACTTGCCACAGGGCACAGTACTAAAAATATTCAGAGCCAGAACTTAAGATCTGCACTTACCCCGTAGCCCAAGTTGTGTTTCACTGACTTCTGGAACCTCCACTGCATAGGGATGGTTTCCAATACTCCTAAGTCCACAGGCTGGAGTTCTATGACCTATTCTTCATTAACTTTTTAAAAATTTAATTAAAAATTTAAGAATTTAATTAAAATTAAAAATTTAATTTAACCTTATTTACTTATTTGAGAAAGAGAGAAAGCACAAGTAGGGGAGGGACAGAAAGAGAGGGGTAGAGAGAGAATCCCTAGCAGGATCCTCACTATCAACACTGAGCCTTATGTGGGGCTTGAACCCACCAACCGTAAGATCATGACCTGAGTCAGATGCTTAACCAGCTGAACCACCCAGGTGTCCCTTCTTCATTAACTTTTAAAATATTAAACCATATTATTTCCTTAATCATAAAAAACTATTAAATTTTTAAAAACACTTTTCTTACAAAAAATTAAAAGGAATATGTAAATCTAGGAAGGAAAAACTGGCATATATATTACTGGCATAGTTTAATATCCTTCATTTAAAAGGACAAAATTGATGTAGAAAGACAAAATTATATTAACTTAAAATTCTCATTGAAAGCAACAAAATGCCAAATAAATCCATGAAAATTTCAGCTACAATAATTATAGAAATCTTAGTGCAAAACTTTTCATAATATATTAAATAATAAAATAAATTTTCAGAAATGGAAATGCTGGGACAAAGAATATACTATTTTTTAAATGAAAGGAGATTTGAGAAACAGGTCCTTATCATACTGTGAGTTTTTACGCCACATTTTTATAACTTTGTTTCACTTGGCATAATCCATTAGAATTTAAAATGTTTATATCATTTGTAAAAAATTTAAAGGGTTTATATCCTGGTGTCACTGTGTGACTCAGTCGGTTCAGTGTCAAACTCATGGTTTTGGGAGGAGGCGGGCAAGATGGCGGAGAAGCAGGGAGCTCTGTAATCCGCGCACAACCGTATGGATTGAACTGAGAAGGACTGAAGGGATAAAACTCGGGTTTGCAAGTGGGGGAAAGAAGAAACAGACGCCAGAAAGAAGACAACCTCAAAGATGCCTGAGTGAGTGACTGTGATCTGGGAAATTAGGGGACGGGCGGGTCCTGGTGCTGCAGGGGGGAGGAGCCCCAGCCCAAGACACGGAGAGCGCGCTGTGCCCCGAAGAGACCAGGGGAAGAGAAAGAGAGACGGAAAACACTCATAGAACCATCTCTAAGGAAGGAAAAACTCTCCCGTCTCCCCATATATATATAACTGCCGGACGCGGGGAGAGAAATCCGTCCCATCTGGCTGGCGAATCCTTCCTTGGGCGCAGCGGCAGTGGCATCCGTTCCAAGCAGCACCGCGAAAGGCGGCGGCAGCGTGAAAATCGGTGGCGGCAGCTCCACGAAAGGTGCCTTGAAAAGCGGCCGCGGTGGCGGCAGCGGCGGCAGCGGCTGTGGCTCCGCGAAAAGGGCAGCGCAAGCCGGGCCGGGAGGCCAGCCTCCACCGGGAACGTATCTCATCCCCGGTGACAGTGTTGAGCTGCATGGACTAGAATTTGGAAGTGAGGCGGAGCTTAGAGAATACAGTTTGGCTCACCCACGGCACAGGGAAATCAGACTCAGAAGCTTGAGGCAGCGCCATTCTTCTCCCTGCAACCACCAAGGCGGGGCCTCAGAGAGAGCAGCCCCCAAGACCTGACCTGACGCCAAACCACGCCCATCCGCACAGGGGAGTTGTCTTTTTTTTTTTTCCTTTTTTCTTTGCCTCTCCTTTTCTGCTGCCATCCAGATATATTTCCCTTAGCATATTCTTATCTCTCCTCTTCGCTGGTTATATGCTTTTAGACTGTCCACAGAATTTTGCTGTCTGTGTCCCCACTTTGTTTCTCTTTTTGTGTTTTTTTTGTTTCTTTTTCTTCTCTCTTTTCTTCTCTTCTTTCTTTCCTTTCCTTTCCTTTCCTTTTCTTTACTTCCTTTCCCCTTTTGGCTTGCTTGTTTGTTTGATCTGTTTGTGCGTTTGCAGGCTCTTGTTCCCTGTATGCTAGTCTGTTTCCTTTTCAGGGATACCTCAAGAAACAAGCCAAAGTACACGTGGTGGAGTGTCCCACATATCACTGACCAGGGAAATAAAATAATCAAAGGCACAACAAGAGAAACCGAGAGACACCATTAAAACAACACTTTCTGAAATGACAGGCCCCAGACAGTCAATGAGCCTCCTTTAATAGAGCAATACTAACAGGTGCCCAGTACATAACGAGCTTTTAAAACTGACAAGAGACAGAAAGCTAGCC
>JAQQST010001569.1:0-12276 GCA_028646485.1 Cryptoprocta ferox | reverse complement strand
GGCTGGGGGAGGCAGGGATCTGGCTGGGGGAGGGAGGGATCTGGCTGGGGGAGGGAGGGATCGGGCTGGGGGAGGCAGGGATCGGGCTGGGGGAGGGAGGGATGAACAGGCGGACCACAGGGGATGTTTAGGGCGGTGGAACCCTTCTGTATGACACCGTGACGATGGCTACGTGCCACCGTGCATTTGCCCAAACCCACAGGAAGTGCAGGAAGAGAGCCCGAGGGTGTAGCTTCAATGTCACTCTGTTGCGAGAAACTCACCACACTCACCAGGACGCCAACAATAGGGACTGAGGAGGTGGGGCGGTGTGTGCGAATCCCTGTCCTTCGGACTCACTTTCTCTGTAAACTTAAAACTGGTCTGACATTAAGTCTATTGGTTTAAAAACAGAGCAGAATTTAATGTCTGGTGAGTCGGGGGACGTAGCCCCTTCCCTCCCTCCGCCAGCCACCATCAGCCCACCCTCCTCCTGCACCGCGACCACCAGACGGTTTTCCTCCAACTCTAGATCCGCGCCGTGTCGCTGCACCAACACCAGAGGACGCGAGCTCAGCCCACGTGGCGAGGGTGACGCGTGAACCCCCAGTTTCCACAACTCAGAGCCCATGCGGATGCAGGGACCCCGTCCCATGAGCCACCAGACGGCTCCACCTGTGTCTCGGGGGCGCTGGCATGGACCTGGCTCCCCCCGTGTTCTCACCCACTAGAAACCTCGTTCCCTGTATTGTTTCACCACAACGACGCCTCCTCTCCCCCTCCTACTCCTCTGGGGCTGCACCCCTGGCCCTCTTGAACCCTCCTGAGCCCCCGTCCTGGGACCGAGGCCCCGGGTCCCCCACTGCCTGGCTCCTGCCCCCTTTCCCGCGGACTCTCCAGGGTCCGCCAGCATCCTCATGTGCAGTGTCCACCTGTCCTGTGCCGTGGCACAGAGCCACTGCTGCCAGGCAGGCGGCTTGGGTTCACTGTCATCATCACGTCACCACAATCATGAGTCCCTGCAGTGGACAAAACGGTGCCAGGAGCCACGGAGATGATGGGTTTCTGCCGATTCCCGGCAGCAGAGGCCTTGCCAGGCGCACAGTGCGGCAGGCGGAGGGTGATCGTGGACCCCCTGGACTCCCGTGGTGGCTCCCCTGATCCCGCCAAGCCCCCACTCGCTCTCTGAGGAGGCATGAGTTCTGCCGGAGGGACGGAGACCAAGAGCCCCAGTGCCTTCGCTCAGGGGGGACCGAGTCAGCCACCCCCTTGTCCACTGCTGCATAACAAATTACCCCCAAACTTCAAGACTTAAAGAGTACCATTTTGGGGGTCCCGGGGTGGCCCAGTCAGCTAAGTGTCTGACTCTCAGGTCACGATCTCCCGGTGTCATGAGTTCCAGCCCCACGTCAGGCTCTGTGCTGTTAGCAGGAGGCTGCTTGGGATTCCTTGTCCCCCTCTCTGTCTCCCTCTCCCTCTCTCTCAAGATTAATGAATAAAATT
This sequence comes from Cryptoprocta ferox, assembly GCA_028646485.1. Lineage (NCBI taxonomy): Eukaryota > Metazoa > Chordata > Mammalia > Carnivora > Eupleridae > Cryptoprocta > Cryptoprocta ferox. The sequence goes on along the minus strand of JAQQST010001569.1, from coordinate 10,794 downwards.
TAAGAACTTTGTTAAGCATTATTTCTTCGTGTCTCAGGATTGTGTAGGGCTCAGGTGGGCAATTGGCCGGCTCCGCACGGCACTACAAGCCTTACTCACCACCCGCCTATTTTGTCCCTGGGGATACAATGTTCTTGTGACCGTCTCCACGGGTACCCACGGCCGGTGCCCACGGTGTGATGCTCCCCAGCTGCCTGTTCCATGGCGCCACTGGTCAGGACCACTGTGTCCACCAGCTGCTGACACCGGTCTCTGAAGCAGCCCGCCCCACGCCTTCCCTGGAGGAGGGGAGGTTCACACCGAGCATCTCCAGGGCAGTGACAGCCTTCTCGCTGTGGTGACAGGTGCCTCTCGGGGGCCTCCCGCAGACCACAGCTCTCTGGGGGGCCAGCCTTGCAGGGAACGTCTGCCCCAGTGTGTGCACCTCTCCAGACCGTGTCCCCCTCCTCTCCCTCTGTCCTCCGCCAGGTGTGTTCTTCTCTGGGCTGTAGCGAGGGGCCATCCGGGCAGCATTCCGCAGCCCCCTGGGTCCTTCCAGGGCGCTCCCCGTGGTCTCGGGCCCCTGACCAGTGCTCTCTCCCCTACTCCCCTCCACCTCCTTGACCAAATCTCCCCCTGGTCCTTGTCTGGCTCTCCTCGGCTCTGCACTTTGTGCTGGCGCGGTGCTAGAGCGCCTGTCCCCCTACCTCTGTGAGCCAGCCTGTCCCCAGCTGGCCTACATTTTTGCTTAAGTGGTACCTGACCTAGCGCCAGCCAGATGGCCAGGAGGTGCCCTGGGCAGACCCTGGGCACATGTGGTGTGGAGGAGAGGCCTCTGCATTACCTCTGAGCCAGAGTGGAATCACAGGTCCTCCCCAGGGAGGAAGGGCCCCTTCCTTAGGCCCAGACGCTCAGGAGAGTCTGGGCACTCAAGGTTTTCAGAAGCCTGAGCCCTTTGCTGGCATAGCAAGCCTGCCTGGGCGGGGCTGAGCCCTCCAGGGAGCTCGCGGCTCTCACCCCTCCATCCCAGACTGCTCCTCACTCCCCCACTGCCTGCTCCATCTTGCCTGTAGCCCCCATGCTCCCGGGGGAGCACTGAAGCTGGGGTTTGTCCTGAGTTGGGGGAGGGCAGGGCTCCTGATCTTCACAATCCCCTGTGCTGGTGTCTCTGGGCGTGGGCTCCCTGGGAAGGCGGTGTGACCTTGACCAGGCTGGGTAGGAGCTGAGAGTGCTCCCAGCACGGTGCACAGGTCCTTGGTTCCTAAACAGGGACCTGCAGGTTCAGGGTCATGACCTCCAGGAGCAGCGCCTGGATCTGCTCAGCAAAGGGAACAGAAGAACAGACCCTGTGTCCAGACTCGGACAAAATACACAAACGTCAGCTGAGAGTGGCCCTTTCCCCATCTTGCAAGGCTCAGGGCCTCCAGGGCTGTCACTTAGTACATCTGGTTTAAATCGAGTCCCCTTCAATGTAAAAATTATAAAAGAAACGTTATGCCTTTATCTTAAATACAAAACTGGTGTCTCTCGCTTGACACAAAAATGAATATGACACAGTCAGAACAGTATCGCCAGTTCCAGCCAGACTCCTGCTACCAAAGGACTGAGCCACAAGCCAAGCCCACCTTTGGTCAAAACGGGAAAATGGCAGGTGTCAGAGGTGTTCGAGACCGCGGTGTCAGACCCCAGGTGAGACTTCCTCTCCACCGAATCAGACGGCCTGGAAAACTGAGAAGGGCTTCCCTTTCTGCTGTGGACTCAGCACACGTCAGGCCAGCGTCCCCACCGCCTGAGACGGTCCTGCCGAAGGCCTGGCGCACCCCCGTGCGTCAGCAAACACTGACCTAGGAGAGCGGTGAAGGAACAGATCTGCCCGTAAAGGTGACTGAGAGCCCGTGAGGCGATGCCCGGGCGTGAGTCCACCATCCCGCGCCATCAATCTCCTGCGCTTGACAGCGTCCTGCGGTTAGTAGTCCTCACGGGTGAAGCCGGGTGCGGGGCGCGCGGCAACCCTGCCTTATTTGTACAATGTCTGGTGACTATTAAACTGATTTCAAAATAAAACGTTGTAATAGCAAGTGTGGGTGACTATTAATCAGTGCAGAACGCTGGAGGGCGGCTGGGCTCTGGCCCCACGCAAGCCCGAATCCCAGGGCGGCCTCAGCGGCCTGGACCACGGTCCCTCTCCACAGCGGGCAGAGCCAGAGCACCCCCTGCCCCTTCTAACTGAAGCCACCTTCAAAGCGCTGGGGCAGAGGGGGGCCACTGAGGGTCCAGCCAGCTGACTGTGCAAACCGGCTGCGAGCATTTTCTGGCCAGAACGGAGGGTACGATCGGGGGCAAAGGATCCAGGAGATCCCACGCACCTTTCTCCAGGCATCTCTGCTTATCATCTTGAAAGTCCCCCCAGGATCCTCCAGGGACCCAGTTCCTCAGTGGGGATGACGAGGAAGGGGTAACGGCCCCTCCCGGGTCGTCCTTCACAGCCTCTTCATGGAAAATGCCCAGTGATCACCCGACCGGTGGGCTGCTGGGCCCCCTCCCTGCCCAGAGGCAGCGGCTGCAGGAGGACAGGGACACGTAGGAGTGGAGCCCCATGCCTGGGCTCCTCTGGGTGATTCCACTCGTGCCTCTTCCTCCCTATGGACGGACTGCAGGGGAAGGACGGGCCGCTCTTCGTGGGAAGCGCCTGGCTCGGGGGTCAGAGGGAGGCATGCACGTGTTTTGTGATAGCTACACGCCGGAGAGCCTCTCGGTCTCCTGTGACAGGGGGACAACGGTGCCCTAGGGCACTTCCAGTCACAGGCAGCAGGCACCGGACCCAAGTAGGCCGGAAGAGCAGCACATAGTGATCTGTGCAGCCGGAAGGCCACGCGTGGCTTGCAACCCTGCAGAGTGTGGGACAAAATGCCCCAGGTGACTGGCGGGCCCCTTTGTGTCCCCACAGCCCCCTCAGCCTCTGCTGGGCTGCATCTCAGCCTCCACCACCAGCAACGCTGCCTGCTTCTCCACACTCAGAGACCCCAGCGGAAAACGGAACTGTCCCCCACCTGGTCTCCATGTATCAGTCCCACAGAGACTTGTGATCAGCCATCTCCGTGTCCTGAGCCCAGCTGCAGAGCCGCTGTCACCAAGGATACGAGCACGGTGACTCACAGACGGAGACCAAACAACCTTCTGTGGTCAGCACGGCTGCCCCAGGAGAGAGGGGTGTGAGGTCTGCTGAGTGACCGGCCACAGCGCCACCCCCACGGCAGCGTGGATCGAATGAAGCCGGGCACGTGGAGGCGCTGCCGCCGCCGGGTCTTACGTGTGAGGACGCGAGCCAGTGCTGGTCGGACAACGGGGGACGGTGCACAGAGCACATGCAGCAACGTGGCAGCCCCAAAGGAACAAAATGCTGGCGGGGTGAGTCCCGTGAACCAGGGCTAGAAGGAGAGCAGGAGGCCCAGAGGGAGGAGACACAGCCGCAGGGCCGGGCGGCCCCTGAGGGCCAGAGGCCAGGTGCCAGGCACGTGTCCCCGCCCCTCAGCCTCCCTGACGGCCTGTGTCCCGGACAAGCAAGGCTCAGCAGGGGGCTTCCCCGCAGGGCGCCTGCATGGGAGACGCACCCAGTGCTCGCATCTCAGCTCCCTGTCCTGTGTGCTCAGGACGAGAGTGCGAACAGGGCACGGGTCTGCACGGGTCCACACAGATGCCAGAATCTGGGCTACATCTCACATGCAGCCCTGTCACCGGTAGCAAACGCTGTACGTCTTGGGAGAAGCTGGATAAAGGGGTGAACATTAGCTCTAAAATTCTCCCAAATTCCCAGACAGAAAGTGAAAATAAGTATCTTTTCTCTAGGATAATAGAATCAGGCAAAAAGGAAGACCAAGCCTGTGTGTGGCTGACTCCTCCTCCGACAAAACAGAAGCCTATTTCACACAGTAATACTGGGCCACACATCTATGGAAATACCTAGCAAATCACCCACGGTGAACGCGTTGCCTGAAAGGCAGTACCACTGAAACTGCGGGTCGAAGCCGTGACCTGATTAGACATAAACCATTAAATATTAAGCCAGCTCGGCCCATATAATTTTAACATGTGGCTCAAAATTGTATTTGCAATAGGTCCGTAGGCTTATTGCTGTAAAATAAAGTATCAAATGTCATTAAATAGAGAAGGTGGACGTTTGATTGGAAGACAAAGAGAAAACGTAGCTGATTTTCTCCCCCTTCAGGGACACAGCCCCCATCCCCTGTTTCGTTCTGTCTTCCGCATGGGATACTCACTACCTCATGGACTGGCTGCCTGACCCTGGCCAGGTCCTTCCCTCTCCTCTAAAGTCAGGAGCCAGCTTGGGCGGCCACCAGCCCCCCTTCCAGCTACCCACTCTGCTCTAATTGAGGAAAGAAAATGCCCTTCAGTGGGATTACAGAAAAACAAAGTCATGCGAGAAGTCGCCTCTCTGCCTGCAGAGCGGAAACATTCTCTACTCTGAGCTCAGACCACCTCCGCCCGTGTCTACACAGATCAACGACGGACGGCTTCACTCTGCAGACATTCTCAGAGCTGCGTCGTGTGTCGGGCCGGGAGATAGAGCTGAGCCCGGGGACAGAGATCTCCAGCGCCTGCGGCCCACACTGTAGGGAGGGCACTCGGGGGAAATGTTAGGTGCGTTGGCACCACACGCGGCGGCTCAGAACGACGCACGCCGACTGCCTCGCGGTTTCTGCGGCCAGGAGTCCGGGCACAGCTGGGCGGGATCTGCTGCCCAGGCTCACTCAGGCGGGGGCCAGGCCGTGTTCTCATCTGGAAGCTCAGCTGGGGAGAAATCCGCATCTTCTCTCTCACTCACGCTCTGGCAGCTTTTCCTTCCATTTCCACGTGACTTGGTTATTCCCAGCAAACAATGGAGGCCAAGACACGGAGGTGAGTTTGCTGACATGTACGGTCGCAACCGCCCAGCACCTCTGGCACATTCTACACATGGAAGCAAGCACAGGTCCTGCCCACACCTGGAGCAGGGGTCAGGCCAGGGTGTGAACTCTGGGAGGTAGGAACACTCAGAGCCGCTCAGCCACTGAAGGTTCTGGGCCCTGGGGAGGAAATCAAGCCATTGAGGGTGGTGGGGACCCCCATGGGGGGGCTGCAAGATAGGGAAGGCCATCTACTCCAAGTCTGGGAGGAGGGAAGGGGCACGTCACAGCATCTGCAGGTCCACCAGAGGGAAGAAGCAATGTAGAGGCCCGATAGGAGGTGTGACCTGCTGTGTTCAAGGACAGCAGGCGACTGTCCTTGCTGGAGGACAGACCAGAAGAGGTGTAGAGGAGGAGCCGAGGGTTCACACTGGGCAGGCCTCTGGGCCTAAGAATTTATTTTGTCTTAACTGTGAGTGACACACGGGCCCTTGGGAGGCATCTGACAGTGAAGTGACAGGACTACCTTTGTTTCCAGGGTCCCCCTGAGTGCTGGTGGAGACAACACTGCGTGGGTAAAGTTGAAGCAGGAAGACCCATGGCGACACAGTTGCAATAGACCATCCTGGTGATGATGGTGACACTGACCAGGGTGGTAACTCATGTGTCCTCGAACACAGCATGTTGACCTTGATTTGAAGGTGGCCCCAGTAGGACCTTGCAGATGAACCAGAAACGATCTCTTCATCATTGGGGCCCCATAACACCTGGGGCCTTGAACACTCACTCATCCCCTCAGCTCTGTCCCCACCACGCCCTCCCAGCGCCCCAGCCTGCAGGTGACCCGGTCCAGTCCTTCATCGGTATCACACTGCTTCTACCTCAAGCCTTCCTGCTGAGAACATAGCTCGCTCCCTTTGCCCTTATTCTGTGTCCCCCTTCAGGCATTTGATGGGCACCTGTCAGCTCACGGGATGCCCCTGTCCAGGCTGGAAGATCCCCTCGGTGCCCGCTGCCCTCAGCATCTCCCGACAGGAGTAATGGCACCCCGCTCCACGGGCTCATCACACGCCAGTCCTCCACCCCGCCTTTGAGGGCATTAATTACGCCGTCATGCCCCTGCATCTCAGCCTCCAGCGTGCTGCTGACGGAAAGCAAGCACTCTAATATAACTATGGAGCACCGCGGTGGAATGGTTAACATCGCCACGAATGGTTAAGCCGCTGACTTGAGAGCTGGATTTAGGGATCCCGATTGGAGGCAGCAGACCTCAAACGCTGGACGCGAGTATCCACCCAGAAGGCCAGTCCAGAGGCTGGAGAGGCGGGGGAGTTTGGTGAAGCAAAGCTGAGCCCAGAGGCAGGACAGGAAGGAGTGGGTCCAGGGCAGCTCTGTGCACGGGCAGGGGCCAGAGGATCGTAGGTGCGGAGGGTCTGTGGCGTGGCCAGGACCCGGAAGAGATACTGGGGCCACGTGGGGGATCAGCACACCTGGGTCAGGCCAAATGCAGCCCCTCCGAGAGTGCCACTGGCAGGGCCCAGGGTGGTGGGTGGAGGCCCACCCACCTTGCGGCCTCCATGGGGTGGCGGCCAGGCTCCACCTGCCAATGTGGTGTGAGCAGGTCTGGTTTGCGCTGAGCCTCGCGGTGTGGGCACCGGAGGCCGCTCCCCTGCGCACTCCCTGCCTGGGCCCTGCTCCGGGACACTCGCCGCCCCACGTCCCCGGATGCCTGCCCTGAACGTCCTGGCGGACAGAACCCAGTGCTCCAGGGTCTCAGGGTCCTCCCTGGCGTGGGGCCCTTGGGCACTAATCACATCCATCCACGGTGAGTCACATGGTGGCCTCCTAGAGGGCCCTCCCGAGACCCTCCTGGGGCAGAACTCCCACAGACCAGGAGCCCTGGATCCTGGGGCAGAGGGGGGCTTCCCGGAAGGTGGGGCGGGCGGTCACCTTACAGGACATGGGAAGGTCCCTCTGACAATCGAAGCCAGAAGGCCCCCTGAGAGACTTCCTCGTCTTCCTCCCACTATGGGAATGCCAATAGCCGGGTGAGATGATACATGAACCTATTTCTCCCCGCGGCACGGCTCGTTTATCAGACCCACCGGCCCCCGCGGGGGCTGCCGCCAGCTCCTCCTGCAGGGGCCGGGCCCGCGGCTCCAGGAGGCTGTCTGTGGGTCAGTGCCGCGCCGTCTGAGCTGCAGTCCTGCACTGACACAAGGGGCCGGGCCCTCGGAGCCCCAGGCCCCCTGCCTCCTGGCAAGTTTTCAGTTTCAGCAAAGGACTCACTGGCACATCCTGGGCCTGAGACAAGGGGCTGGCGGAGAATTTGTGTTTTATGCAAAGAGAACCCCCGTCAGACAGGACTCCAGTCTCTGGGGTTCCCAATTGGGGGTTCCTGCCGCTGGGCCGTTCCTTCCCTCCAGTCAGAAGGGTCAGTCTTGAGGAAATTGTCAGCTGTGACTGGTGGTGCCTGTGCAGTCAGAGGTCAGGTGACCGTGCTGTGAGTGGCACGGGAGGAAGAGAGAGCCCGAGGGGAGGAGGAGGACTCACTGACCCGTCCCAGGGGCATCATCTGACAGACAGTGATGAGCGCCCCAGAGACACCCTCCTTCCTCAGTCCCGCTCGGAGTGCATGCGACTCACAGCCACCCTGGAGGCGGGCTCCCAAGGGGAAGTGCGCATGTGCACGGGGCGGTCTCGGTGTGGGCCTCGGACCCGGGCTCTAGGGTCAGCCCTCCCAGCCTCGCCAGCCCCCCTCCCAGCAGGGGAGGTGTGTGGCGTTGGAACTGAGTCCCATCCACGGGGCTAAGACCCTGAGAAGGCTCCAGAATGGCTCCCAAGAGTGTCTACGCACAGGATGCCGTCAAGAACCTTCTCCCGGGGCTCCTGGGGGCTCAGTCGGCTGAGTGTCCGACTTCGGCTCAGGTCATGATCTGATGGTGTGTGAGTTCAAGCCCCGCGTCGGGCTCTGTGCTGATGGCTCAGCGCCTGGAGCCTGCCTCGGATTCTGTCGGATTCTGGATTCTATGTCTCCTTCTCTCTCTGCCCCTCCCCCGCTCACGCAGGGAAATGAAACTCACCTGAGGGCAGGACCCACTGGGGGAGGGGCCCCTGTATGGCTTCCAAGGAGACCTGGGTCGTTCTGGGCACACAGACGTGTTTCAAGAGGGCAAGGCAGGCACTGAGCCCCTCCAGAGCCTTCCTGTCGCCCAGCGAGCAGGACAACCCCAGGCAGGGGGCCCAGGAAGCCCCCTCATGAAACAAGCCCTGTGACCTGCAGGAGGAAGGGGAGGGCCCCAGGGTCAGATGACCACCCTGTGACCAGTGCCCACGCCAGCCCAGGAGCCTGTCATGAATGGGCCTGCAGGCTTCTGGTCCCATGCTCCCCCCGCTCCCGCCCGCCAAGCAGGGCCAGACCCTGAAGCTGGGCCTGCCCCTCGGGGGGAGATGGAGTTCCCTGGGGGTCAGGAGAGTGAGTCCTGGTCTGGGCTCCCCTCATGTGTGACTCAGCGACGGGGGATTCCCCAGGAAAACTGACCCATCAGGGGCGAAACGCGAGTGCATCATTGTTGAGATGCACCAGGTTATGGAAAGAATGCCTCACCGCATCAGCATGGAAACTTCTGGAGCAGCCACTGTCCCCGCCCATTTGTCCATCCCAGCAGGAGACAACCCTACTCCACTAGTGTCTCAGGTAAGAGATGGGGGTCACCTGAATCCTGGCTTCTTCACACACCCAGCCCACCCACCTGGACGCCAGCTTGTCTGCTGCCCCAACACTGCACACCATCCCAGCCCGGATGCCCCCTTGTCCCCGCCGACCCCTCGGGGAGGAGCCGTAGCCTCCTGCTGGGGCTCCGTGGAAAACAGAGCCTCCTGTCAAAACAGCGCATCCCTCCCCTCTGCTCGCACCTTGCACAGTGACCTCACCCACCCCCTCCAGGGCCTCCCCGTGAGCACACGCGCCAGCCGCACACCCGCCCGGGAGACCCCGTGCAGCCCTTTCCCGTGCCTGCACCTGTGAGGCTCTCCCCCCACCACAGCCCCAGGCCCCCCCTCCTTGCTACCTCCGGATTTGGGGTCTCAGCGAGCACTCTCCTGCCCACCTGATGGGAAGAACCTCCCTTCCTCTGCTTCCTCGCCCAGCGCCCAGCGCCCAGGGGGCAGTGTGCGCCGGGTGAGTGCTCCGGGCACGGACCACCCCACGCAGGGCACTGTGCCATTTATGCAGTAAACCAGGGTCCACGTGTGCCGACCAGTTTCCTGTGGCAAGTGTAACAACCAACCACAAGGCTGGCCGCCAAGGCAGCACATCTGTGCTCTCTGCTCGGGAGGCAGCAGCCTGTGTCCGCGGTGGGCGGGGCTGCCCTCCCTCCAGAGTCTCCGGTGGCTCCTGGCGATCCTGGCTTGTGGCCGCATCGCTCAGGTCTCTGCCTCTGTCTTCACACGGCCACGCCCTCTGTTTGTCCAACCTCCCTCTGCGTCTCTCATGCCGACATGACTGTGTGCAGGGCCCTCCCCTCCGAAAACCGGGACCACATCCTCTTCCTCCCAGTAACTTCACCACATCTGCAAAGACCCTTTTCCTTAAAAAGTCACACTGACAGGTCCCAGGGTCGGACCTCGGATCTTTGGGGGCTGCGGCTCAGCCTGCTTGAGGGAGAAAACCCGCCCCAGACCACATGGGAGGAGGCAGAGAGCGCTTACCGCCTCAGGACCCGCGATATCAGACCGGGTTCCAGGAGGGCCCTGGGCTCCGGGACAGCCTCTGGGGCTCTGGGAAGAGTGCAGCCAAGACTTCCCCGTCGTGGGGTGGGCAACATCCCGCCACGTGAAGGACCTCCCTGGTTAGGAACTTTCCACAGAGCAGCAGCGGGGAAGCAGGCTGTGGGAACCTTTTGACTCTACTGTGATAGCTCCCTCCCTCCAACTCCGGAAACCCCGGCTGGCATCACCGGCCAAGGACAGCCACCAGTGCGGGGGGGACAGGTTACACGTGAGCAGGGCCCAGCCTGCTCCCCTCACCTCCCCCCTCAACGGAACCAGACAGTGAGGGCCGTGGCAGGCCCAGCGAGGGGAGAGCGGAGAGTGGGGCCTTCACCTAGCATCAGTGTGCGGGCACAGGCCGCAGAGCCCATGGAAAGGGGAGCAGGGGGAGCCTGGGGCTGCCTAGGCCTTGACCGTCTGGGCCCCCAGAATGGAGGGGGTCACCGTCCAGCATTAGACGCCAACCACACACACCCAGCCCTTCCAGGCCCAGGGATCTGAGGGTGCAAACCGAGGGCCCAGGTGTCAGAGGGTCCGAGTGAGAGTGTGGGCTAAGGGTCTGAGTGTCTGAGGGTCGGGAGGTGAGGTGCACACTGAGGCCCGGGTATCTGGGGTGCAGACGGGGGGGCTGGAGGTGAGGTGAGGGCAATAAATCTGCTGGAGGGCCTGAAAGCCTGGGTCAAGAGTTCAGCCTGCAAGGAAGGGGGTTGGGTCAGATAACCCCTTATTAGCTTCTCTACCACTTGAGGCAAGGCTGAAGTAACAGAAAAGTCCCGGATGTCAGATTCGGAACCACCGCCTGCCTAGCGGTTGGGACCCAGGGGCGTCCTGGTCCTCAAGGTCTCCCTCCCGCAGAGCCTCATCTCAGCTCTCTCTGCCTTCAACACTTGACTTCAGACGGCGGCGCTCACGTGCAGGTAAGGTGCAGAAACAGGGAACAAAGATCTGGAAGGTGCTGCGGGGCGGGGAGTTGTATATGGACCAGGCCCTCAAGCAGCATCACTTTCCCATGGTGGCCAAAACTCAGCCACTTGGCCACACCGTCCCCCACACGTCAGCCGGGAAGTGCCATCCGGCTGCTCCACCCCCGGCTGCCCCCACCCCCGGCTGGCCCCACCCCGGCAGGCCCCACCCCCGGCTG
>JAQQST010001568.1:0-12276 GCA_028646485.1 Cryptoprocta ferox | reverse complement strand
GACCGCCCGTCCCCTAATTTCCCAGATCACAGTCACTCACTCAGGCATCTTTGAGGTTGTCTTCTTTCTGGCATCTGTTTCTTCTTTCCCCCACGTGCAAATCCAAGTTTTATCCCTTCAGTCCTTCTCAGTTCAATCTATACGGGCGTGCGCTAATTACAGAGCTCCCTGCTCTTCCGCCATCTTGTCCTCCTCCCTGATTATCTCAAATGAACAACCTAAACCTACATCTAAGGAGCTAGAAAAAGAACAACAAACAAAGCCTGAATCTAAAACAGTAAGGAAGTAAATAATAAAGATTATAGCAGAGATAAATAATATAGAAACCAAAAAACACTTGAAAATTCAATGCATTCAATTCAATGGTTCTTTGAAAAAAATAATAAAATTGATAAAACTCTTGTCAGACTCATCAAAAAAAAAGAGAGAGAGGACTTAAATAAATAAAAATCACAAATGAGAGAAATAAAATAACAACAAATACCACAGATACACAGTTATCAGACAATATTATGAAAGAATATATGCCAAAAAATAGGACAACCTGAAAGAAATGCATATATTCCTAGAAACATATGAATTACCAAAAGAAGATGTGAAAAATAGAAAACATGAACAGACCAATACCAGCAAAAAAATTGAATTAGTTATCAAAATCTCCCAAAAAATAAACGTTCAGGGCCAGAATGCCTCACACACGAATTCTACCAAACATTTAAAGAAGAGTTAATACCTATTATTCTCAAACTATTCCAAAAACAGAAAAGTTAGGAAAACTTCCAAACTCATTCTGTGAAACCAGTGTTACCCTGATAGGAAAACCAGATGAACACACTACTATAAAAGAGGCCAATATCCCTGTTAAACACAATAATAAATTAAAAAATTATTCACCACAATCAAGTGGGATTTATTCAATATTTGCAAATCAGTCAACATGATAAACCACATTAATAAAACTAAGAACCATATGTGATTTCAATAGATGCAGAAAAAGCATTTGAGAAAGTACAACATCCATTCATGATAAAAACTCTCAAAAAAGTAGGTTTACAGTGAACATATATTAACATAATAAAGACCATATATGAAAAACACAGAGATAATATCATCACAGTCACAAAAATACAGGGATTTCCACTCTGCCCACTGTTACTTAACATAGTAATGAAAGTCCTAGCCTAAGCAATTAGGCAACAAAAAGAAATAAAAGACATCCAAATTGGCAAGGAAGAAGTAAAATTTTCACTATTTGAAGATGATATGATACTCTGGGTCGAAAAACCAAAAGACTACACAAAAGAATTTGCTAGAACTGATAAAAGAATTCACTAAAGTCACAGGAAAGAAAAATCAACATCCAGAAATCTGTTGCATTTCTATACATTAGTAATGAAGCAGCATAAATAGAAATTAAGGAATCAATCCTATTTACAATTGCACCAAAACCAATAGCTTACCTGGGAATAAACCTAATCAAAGATATGAAGACTTGTATTTTGAAAATTATAAGACACTGATGAAAGAAATTGAAGAGGACACAAAGAAGTGGAAAGACATTTCATGTTCATGGATTAGAAGGAAAAATATTTTTTAAATGTCTATACTACTGAAAGCAATCTACACATTCAATGCACTCCCTATAAGAATAGCAACAGCATTTTTCACAGAGCTGAACAGACAATCCTAAAATTTGTATGGAACCAAAAAGACCCCCAAACAACCAAAGAAACCTTGAAAAAGAAAAGAAAAGCTGGAGGCATCACAATTCCAGACTTCAAGTTATACTACAAAGCTCAAGTGATCAAACAGTATGTGACAGGCACAAAAATAGACACATAGATCAATTGAACAGAATAGAAAACCCAGAAATGCATCCACCACTATATGATCACTCGATCATCAACAAAGCAAAAATGAACATCCAATGGAAAAATGTCAGTCTCTTCAACAATTGGTGTTGGTAAAACTGGACAGCAACATGCAAAATAATGAAAACTGTACCACTTTCTTACACCATACACAAAAATAAATCCAAAATGGATGAAAGATCTAAATGTGAGACAGGAAACAATCAAAATCTTAGATGAGAACATAGGAAGTAACCTCTTCGACATTAGCCATAGCAAATTCATTCTAGATATGTCTTTTGAGGAAAGGGAACCAAAAGCAAAAACAAACAATTGGGTCTTCATTGAAAAAAAAAGTTTCTGCACAGTGAGAGAAACACCAAGAAAACAAAAAGGCAGCCTACAAAATGGGAGAAAATATTTACAAATGGCATATCTAATAAAGGGGTAGTATCCAAAATATACAAAGAACTTATAAAAGTCAATAACCAAAAAACAAATAGTGAAATTAAAAAATGGACAGAAGACATGAATAGACATTTTTCTTCTCTAATTGCCTGATTGGCCCATTCATTCTTTAGTAGGGTGTTCTTTAACCTCCATGTTTTTGGAGGATTTACAGACTTTCTACTGTGATTGACTTCAAGTTTCATAGCATTGAGGTCTGAAAGTTTGCATGGTATGTTCTCAATTCTTTTATATTTATTCAGGGCTACTGTATGACACAGTATGTGACCTATCTTGGAGAATGTACCATGTACACTCAAGAAGAAAGTGAATCCCAAAGCCTCAGAATATAGAGTTCTATATGTATCTGTCAAACCCTTCTGGTCAAATGTGTCATTCATGTCCATTGTTTCTGTAGTGATTTTCTGTCTAGTTGATCTATCCATTGCTGTAAGTGGAGTATTAAAGTCCCATGCAAATAGCACATTCTTATCAATAAGATTGTTTCTGTTCGTGATTAACGGTTTTATGTTTTTGGGTGCTCCCAAGTTCGGTGCATAGATGTTTATAATTGTTAGCTATTCCTGGTGGAGAGACACTGTAATTATTATATAATGCCCTTCTTCATATCTTGTTACTGCCTTTACTTTAAAGTCCAGTTTGTCGGATATAAGTATGGCTACTCCAGCTTTCTTTTCATTTCCAGTAGCATGATAGATAGTTCTCCAACCCCTCACTTTCATTCTGAAGGTGTCCTCAGGTCTAAAATGAGTCTCTAGTAGTAGACAGCAAATAGATGTATCTTGTTTTTTTCCATTCTGCTATCCTATGCCTTTTGACTGGAGCATTTAGTCCATTTACATTCAGTGTTATTATTGAAAAATATGGGTTTAGAGTCATTGTGTTCTTGGTAGGGTTCATGCTTCTGGTGGTGTCTCTTGTACCTTGTGTTCCTTGCAACATTTCCCTCTTAGTGTCCCCCTTAAGATGTCTTATATGGCTGTTTAGTGGTGATGAATTCCTTCAACTTTTGTTTATTTGGGAAAACCTTTATCTCTCCTACTATTCTGAATGACAGACTTGCTGGATAAAGGATTCTTGGCCACATATTTTTTCTGTTCATCACATTGAAGATTTCCTGCCATTCCTTTCTAGCCTGCCAAGTTTCAGTAGATAGGTCTGCAACTCCTCTGATTTGTCTCCTTTGTTTGTTAGGTCACTTTTATCCCTAGCTGCTTTCAGAATTCACTCTTTATCCTTATATTGTGCCAGTTTCACTATGATATGTCGTCCAAAGATAGATTCAAGTTACGTCTCAGGGGAGTTCTCTGTGCCTCTTGGATTTCAATGTCTGTTTCCTTCCCCAGAATGGGAAAGTTCTCAGCTATAATTTGTTCAAGTACCCCTTCAGCCCCTTTCTCTCTGTCTTCTTCTTCAGGAATTCCTATGAAACGGATATTATTCTGTTTGACTGCATCACTCAGTTCTTGAGTTCTCCTTTCGTGCTCCTGAAACAATTTTTTTCTCTTTTTCTTGGCTTCCTCTTTTTCTATAATTGTGTCTTCTAATTCACCTATTCTCCTCTCTGCCTCTTCAATCCGTGCAGTGGCCACCTTCATTTTATTATGCACCTCATTTATAGCATTTTTTAATTCATCATAACTATTTTTAAGGTCCATAATCTTTGTAGCAATAGATTCTCTGGTGTCTTCCATGCCTTTTTCAAGCCCAGCGATTAATTTTATGACTATTGTTCTAAATTCTTGGTCAGTTATGTTGCTTATGTCTGTTTTGACCAATTCCCTAGCTGTCACTTCTTCCTGGAATTTCTTTAGAGTTTGAAATTTTCTGTTTCATCATTTTGGCTAGCTTTCTGTCTCTTGTAAGTTTTAAAAGATTGTTATGTGCTCTGCACCTGCAAGTTCTGCTATATTAATGGAGGCTCATAGACTGTCCAGGGCCTGTCCGTTCAGGAAGTATTCTTTTAATGGTGTTCCTTGGTCTCTCTTGTTGAGACTTTGGTTATTTTATTTTTCTACTCATAGTGATATTTGGGATTCTCCACAATGTGATCTTTGGCTTGTTCCTTGAGGTAACCCTGGAAATCAATGTGGAGATTCCTCAAAAAAATTAACAGTAGAACTCCCCTCTGACCCAGTAATAGCACTGCTAGGAATTTACACAAGGCTTACAGAAGTGCTGATGCATAGGGGCACATGTACCCCAATGTTCATAGCAGCACTTTCAACAATAGCCAAATCATGGAAAGAGCCTAAATGTCCATCAACTGACGAATGGATCAAGAAGATGTGATTTATATATACAATGGAATATTACATGGCAATGTGAAAGAATAAAATCTGGCCATTGGTAGCAACATGGATGGAACTTGAGGGTGTTACGCTAAGTGAAATAAGTCAGGCAGAGAAAGACAGATACCGTATGTTTTCACTCATATGTGGAACAGGAGAAAGTTAACAGAGGACTATGGTGGAGGGGAAGGGGAAAAATAGTTTGGGAGAGGGAGGGGGATAAACCATGAGGGACTCTTGAATACTGAGAACAATCTGAGGGCTGATGGGGGTGGGGGAGAGGGGAAGGGGGGTGATGGGCATGGAGGAGGGCACGTGTTGGGATGAACACTGGGTGTTATATGGAAACCAACTTGACAATAAAGTATAAAAGAAACAAAAAGAGAGTATTATATTCAAGTGAGCTATGCCAGTCAGAGAAAGACAAATACCATATGGTTTCACTTATATGTGGAATTGAAGAAACGAAACAAATGAGCAAAGGGGGAAAAATAGAAAGAGGCAAACTAAGAAACAGACTGTTACCTATAGAGAACAAACTCATGGTTACTAGAGGGAAGGTTGGTGGGGGATGGTTTAAATAGGTGATGAGGATTAAGGAGTGCACTTGTAATGAGCACTGGGTATAATATGGAAGTGTTGAATCACTATATTGTACTCCTGAAACTAAAATCACACTGTATATTAACTAACTGGAATTTAAATAAAAACTTTAAGAAAAAGGTGAAAAAGAAAGGAAAAATCAATGGAGTAAAAAAGACAGCCTATGGAATGGGAGAAAATGTTTGCCAAGCACATATCTGATAAGGGGATAATATCCACAATACTAATGATATGAATGCAAATCAATAGGAAAAAATGAACAAATAAAAATAAAATCCCCAGATAATCTAATTTAGAAATAGGCATATGTCCTGAATAGTCATTTTTCGAAATATGATATTCAAATAGCCACCAGATATGAGAAGATGCTTAACACGACTAATCATCAGGGAAATGCAATTCAAAACCACAATGAGATATCACCTCACATCTATTAGAAAAGCTTATGAAAAAGAAAAAAGATACAAAACACTGGCAAGGAAAGGAAGAGAAGGAAACCTTTGTATACTGTTATTGGGAATGTAAATTTGTGCAGCTAACATGGAAAACAGTATAAAGGATTAGAAAAATTAAAAATTGTACTATCATATGATCCAGCAATTCTACTTCTGGGTATATATCCGAAGGAAATTAAATCACTATCTAAAAGATACCTGCATCCTCATTGTCACTGCAGTATTATTTACAATAGCTAAGTCACAAAAACCTAAGTGTTCATCAGTAGATATATGAATAAATAAAATGTGGATAAAGAATATATATAGATATAGATAGATAGAAAATTATCAGCCAGAAAAGAAGGAAATCTTGCCATTTGTGACAACAGGAATGAATCTTGAGTGTGTGATACTAAGTGAAATCAGACAGAGAAAAACCAATTCTGCATAATATCTCTTCTATGAAGCACCTGAAATATTGAACTTACAGAAACAGAGAACAGGTTGGTAGTTGCCAGCATGTATGGATGAGGGGAGAGAAGTGGGTGAAGGTAGTGAAAATTTATGAACTTCCAATTATAAGATAACTTATGAAGATGTATTTTACAGCATGGTGACTATAGCTAACAATACCTCATTGTATATTTGAAAGTTTCTAAGAGAGTAGACCTAAAAGTTCTTGTCACAAGAAAAAAAAGTAACTTTGTGAAGTGACAGATGTTACCCACAGTTATTGTGGTAATCATTTTTCATTATATTCATATATTAAATCATTATGGTGTGTACCTTAAACTTATATGATGTTATATACCAATTATATTTTAGTAAAGCTGGAGAAAAGGAAAAACAATATTTGTAATCACTGCTAGGTTAGAAAAGTTAGGTCCATAGAGTTTAGGTGAGTTGCCCTAATGCAGAGAACATGCCTGTCCTGTTCACTACTGTGTCTCTATTACCTAGAATAGTACCTGGCACATAGTAGCTCCCCCCAAATATTTTTGAATGATTGAGACTTACAATTGTTGTGAAAAACGTATTCCATCTACACATTAATCAGCTTTTTTCATAGTAAAAGAATTTGATTTTTGTGTGTAACAATTCTGTCAGTTTTAAAAAGATATACAATTGCACTGAAGACCATGAGATACCTAGGAATAAAACTAACCAAAGAAGTAAAAGATCTGTACACTAAAAGCTATAGAAAGCTTACAAAAGAAATTGAAGAAGACAAAATGAAATGGAAAAATATTCCATGCCCATGGATTGAAAGAACAAATATTGTTAAAATGTTTATACTCCCCAAAGCAATCTATACATTCAATGAAATCCCTATCAAAATAACACCAGTGGGGCACCTGGGTGGCTCAGTTGGTTGAGCATCCGACTTCGGCTCAGGTCATGATCTCATGGTTCGTGGGTTCGAGCCCCGCATCGGGCTCTGTGCTGACAGCTGAGAGCCTGCAGCCTGCTTTGGATTCTGTGTCTCCCCCTCTCTCTGCCCCTCTCATGATCATGCTCTGTCTCTCTCTCTGTCTCTCGATGATAAATAAACATTAAAAAAAATTTTTTTAAATAACTTCAGAATTCCTCACAGAGTTAGAACAAAGAGTCTAAAATTTGTAAGGAACCAGAAAAGACCCTGAATAGCGAAGTAATGTTGAAAAAGAAGACCAAAGCTAGGCGTCACATTCGGGACTTCAAGCTGTATCACAAAGCTGTAATCATCAAGACAGTATGGCACTGGCACAAAACAGACACATAGATCAATAGAACAGCATAGAGAATCCAGAAATGGACCTACAAATGTATGGCCAACTAATCATTGCCAAAGCAGGAAAGAATATCTAATGGAAAAAAGACAGTCTCTTCAGCAAATTGTGCTGGGAATCTGGATAGCGACATGCAGAAGAATGAACCTGGACCCCTTTCTTACATCGTACACAAAAATAAACTCAAAATGGATGAAAAGAGCTAAATGTGAGATAGGAAACCATCAAAACCCTAGAGAAGAAAACAAGCAACAACCTCTTTGACCTCAGCCACAACAACTTCTTACTAGACATGTCTCTGGAGGCAAGGGAAACAAGCAAAAATGAACTATTGGAACCTCATCAATATAAAAAGCTTCTGCACAGTGAAGGAAACAATCAACAATGATAAAAGGCAACCAATGGAAGGGGAGAATATATTTGCAAATGACATATCAGATAAAGGGTTAGTATCCAAAGTCTATAAAGATCTTACCAAGCTCATCACCCAAAAAAGAATTAATCGAGTGAAGAAATGTGTAGAAGACACTTCTCCAAGAAGACATCTTGATGGCTAACAGACTCATGAAAAGATGCTCAACATCATTCATCATCAGAGAAATATGAATCAAAGCCACAATTAGATACCACATCACACCTGTCAGAATGACTAAAATTAAGAATTCAGGCAACAATAGGTGTTGGCAAAGATGCAGAGAAAGAGGAACCCTCTTGCCCTGTTGGTGGAAATGCAAACTGGTGCATCTACTCTGGAAAATAGTGTGGAGATTTCTCAAAAAATTAAAAACAGATCTTACAACCCAGAAACTTCACTGCTAGATATTTATCCAAAGGATAAAAAAATGTGATATGAAGAGGCACATGAACCCCAATGTTTATAGCAGCTCTATCAATAATAGCTAAATTATGGAAAGAGCCCAAACGTCCATCGATTGATGAACAGATGAAGATGTGGTGTGTATATATACACATACATACAATGGAATACAATGGAATACTATTTGGCGATCAAAAAAGAAAGAAAGAAAGAAAGAAAGAAAGAAAGAAAGAAAGAAAGAAAGAAAGAAATCTTGCCATTTGCAACAATGTGGACGGAACCAGAGTGTATTTTGTTGAGTAAAATAAGTTAGAGAAAGGCAAATATCATATTATTTCACTCATGTGGAATTTAAAAAACAAAACAGATGAACATATGGGAAGTGAAGGAAAAATAAGATAAAAACAGAGACAAGGCAAACCATAAGATAATCTTAAATACAGAAAACAAATTGAGGGTTGCTGTAGGGGAGGTAGGTGGGGAGTGGGCTAAATGAATGATGGGCATTAAGGAGGGCACTTGTTGGGATAGGCACTGGGTGTTACATGTAAGTGATGAATCACTGGGTTCTCCTCCTTAAGCCAATACTACACTGTGTGTTAACTAACTTGAATTTAAATAAATAAATTTTAAAAAAAGAAAAAAGATATACATTTCGCAGCCTTCTATGGAATTAGGAGTGGGCATGTAACACAATTCAGGTCCTTAAAATGTAATGAAATTCTCCAGATTGAGCTTCTAGAAAAGCTCTTTAAGTCAGGATGACTCTTGTGTATTTCTTTTGTTCTCTGCCCTTCTCTTTTTTTTCTTATCTAGTATATGTACATGATACAGGAAGTAGAGTAGCTGACTTGTTGTTGAGACATGGTTAATCATAGCCAAACCTTATAGCTTGTGTGTGTGTGTGTGTGTGTGTGTGTGTGAGAGAGAGAGAGAGAGAGAGAGAGAGAGAGAGAGAGAGAGAGAGAAGGTGTTAGCTCTAAACACAGAGTCAATTTAATCTTTCATTTACCTTCTTATTGGGTACCATTGGACAGTGAAAATTGTTAGAAGCATATGTTGCAGTCCAGACTGTATAGAAAGACCAGAAAAGGCTTAAATTTCTCAGGGCATCATAGAGCCCCATGTCTCTGGACTTCTCATGTGTGAAAAGTAAAATCTCTAATAAAAACAACTGTTTGGAGATTTCTATTATTCACAGGTAAAGACAATGCTTAATTTATAAAACTATGGACAGGTCTCTCTGGAGACGACCATCATTGCCAGGGCAAGAAATCCACATCTTTTGGGGGGCACATGGTAAATATAGATTTTCCTAAAGGCTTGTGAAACCCTTGTTTGAAAATTGCAGAAAGAAGGGGCGCCTGGGTGGCTCAGTCCGTTAAGTGTCCAACTTCAGCTCAGGTCATATCTCACAGTTCGTGAGTTTGAGCCCCACGTCAGGCTCTGTGCTGACAGCTCAGAGCCTGGAGCATGCATCTGATTCTGTGTTTCCCTCTCTCTCTGCTCCTCCACCATTCATGCTCTGTCTCTCTCTCTCTCTCAAAAATAAAATAAACATTAAAAATTTTAAAAAAAGAAATTGCTGGGAAGAGTTATCAGGCCTAGTTGTGAGAAAACTAAAATAAATTATTTATTTCCGAGTTTACTTCCCTCTAAAATGCCTAACAAAGAAAAAGGTATTGCTGGAATTAGGAGCTCTGATAATAGCCCAAGAGGTATTTGAGCCTGGGCATGTAAACAGAGTTTGCATAAAGCAGCAAGTTTGGGTTCCCTTTATCCTACCAAGTCTGTTCTGCCACAGGACTGGACACACACGAGCCATTAAATGCATAATGGCTGTAGTTTTCCTATCCTCTGCACTCTGCAGTTACTCTCTTTTCCCCCAACATATGCCTCCTAGACAGAAGCCCTAAGTCCTAGTACTGACTGGGTCATGACGTCCTCAGAAATTATTCAGTATTCAAGAACATAGGCTGTCCTGGGGCACCTGGGTGGCTCAGTTGGTTTAGCATCTGACTTCAGCTCAGGTTATGACCTTGTGGTTGGTGGGTTCGAGCCCCGGGTGATGCTGTGTGCTGACAGCTCAGAGCCTGGAGCCTGCTTCAGATTCTGTCTCTCTCTCTCTCTCTCTGCCCCTCCCCTTGCTCATGCTCTGTCTCTCTCACTGTCTTTCAAAAATAAATAAATGTTTAAAAATTTTAAAAGAACACAGGCTGTCCCAAAGTGAGTGGAACAAATAAGAGTGATGGTGATGATTGGGCTTGATCCAAAAGTCGGTATTGTAAATAACCCAATCAAAGTCAAGTACACTCTGAAACCATTTACTCAAAGGAGCTTATCCTTGTCAATAAATCTATACAGACCTACAGACTGCATACTGCCACTCACAGTCCTTCATCAACCCACACTCTCATGGTATACAGTCATGGTACTTTCTCCCACCAAGCCCAGGTGGATCCACACACCCCTTTCCAAAATGGTACACTATTCAGTCACAAGTAATTAGTATATGCAATGTTACTTATGTTTCACTCTAGGACTGGGTAGAAAGGGAGAATGTGGACATAAGACAGTCATGTGGTAAATGGGGATCAAGACAAAAGCAAAAGGATTAAAAAAGGACTGCAGAATTGTGGGCTCCATAAATCAACTGAGAAAAAGAGGGTAGATACGAAAGCTTTCTGGAAGGTAACTGAGGCTGAGGCAGGGGCAAGGACAAAATTGTTAGGGTTGCTGGCTTAGCCTAGGTAAGAGCACCTCAACAGTTGTGTCTCACAGGAACCTTGTGGACACAACGCCTCTGGGGAGTGCAGGCAGATGTGAAAGTCAAGTTAGAGAACAGTAATATTAAAGCTATGCAAAGGAGAAAGCAAGAAAGAGGAGAGTACTATAGGTTCCTAGTATATGATTAGTCTAGTCCTAGTTTCTAGGAATTTAAACATTCCATCCCTACCTCACCCTTCCTTTACTGGACTGTGGCCAGAGACATATTTTTTAAAAATTTCCTCAAAACTCCTTTGAATTGAGTGCCACACTATTTGGCCTTTGCTAAAAGGCTGTTTTATGTTTTCTTCCTTCAATTTCTATGGGTCCATTGATGTTGATTTCTCATTGTTTTCAACCTCTGAGGCTGATTCCTCAAAACAGAATCTGCTAAACATCTCAGAAGAATCCTTTTTTTTTTTTTACTATTACAATGACTCATTTATTTTTTATTTTATTGTTGTATTTATTTATTTATTTATTTATTTAATTTTACAGTTTATTGTCAGGTTGGATTCCATATAACACCCAGTGCTCTTCCCCACAAGTGACCTCCACCATGACCATCACCCCCACTTTACCTTTCCCCCTTCCCCTTCTGCCCTCAGTTTGATTTCAGTATTCAAGAGACTCTCGTGTTTTGTCTCCCTCCCTCTCCCGCTTTCTCCTCCTTCCCCTCCCCATGGTCCTCTGTTGGGTTTCTCCTGTTAGACCTATGAGTGAAAACATATAGTATCTGTCCTCCGCGTGACTTATTTCGATTAGCATGACACCCTCAAGGTCCATCCACTTTGCTACGAATGACCAGATTTCATTCTTTCTCATTGCCATGTAGTATTCCATTGTATAGATGAACCACACCATCCTACTCCATTCATCAGTTGATGGACATTTGGGCTCTTTGTATGATTTGGCTACTGTTGAAAGTGCCGCTACGAACATTGGGGTCCATGTGCCCCTATGCATCAGCATTTCTGTATCCCTTGGGTAAATCCCCAGCAGTGCTATTGCTGGGTCATAGGGGAGTTTTATTGATAGTTTTTTGAGGAATCTCCACACTGTTTCCCAGAGCGGCTGTACCAGTTTACATTCCCACCAACAGTGTAGGAGGGTGCCGGATTCTCCACATCCTCGCCAGCATCTAGAGTCTCTTGAGTTGTTCATTTTAGCCACTCTGACTGGCGTGAGGTGGTATCTCAGGGTGGTTTTGATTTGTATTTCCCTGATAACGAGTGATGCTGAGCATCGTTTCATGTGTTTGTTGGCCATCTTGGT
>JAQQST010001567.1:0-12279 GCA_028646485.1 Cryptoprocta ferox | reverse complement strand
ATGAGTTAAGTGGAAAACCAACGGACTGATGGGGAACCAATCTGTCCTCTCGAGAACCGGGAAAAGAGAAAGAAATGCTCTCTCGCCCAGGGAGGCCCTCCGTCCAGCACCACCCCCACGCCCAGCGTGCCACGGGGCAACCAACGGCGGACGAGGAGAAACGACTCCGTGTGAACTGACTCCGGCTAACGGATGCAAACACGGCGAGAAGACATCACTGCTTTGCGGCCCCTGGTGAACTAGTGGAAACGGAGAGCGAGCATCGCAAGGAAAGACCTCTCCTAGCAGGGCCGGAGAAAGACACTCGGCAAACACCAACAGCCATTTCAAGGCCAACAGGTGCGTACGCGTGTGCGGACACACCTGGCCAGGCAGAAGCAGTAAACGGCGCCAGTTCATGCAGAGAAGTTAAGTTCTCTCGTGCCGCGGACGCAGAACGTTGGAATAAGCAGAGAGGAAATCCAAACACCGCTTCTCGTTTTCATAATAGCCCCCCCCCTCCCGAGCAGGAACGGCAAAGACGCATTTAATAAACGTATTTTGTAGCCCTCAGTTCCGTTGTCCTTCCCGTCTATTTTCGGGTTTGACCCCTGGGGCAACTAATATTCATTTTCAGGAAACGAATGTATGAAAATTATACCAGCTTTTGTGCTAAATGCAAAGCCAGCGCGTGCAGGTCCAGCGTTTCCGAGCGGCGAGGGGTACGCGCCGCATTACTCACCCCGAACGTCTAACATCTGTGGGTCCACAGGAGGATTGGCTCTCCAGGAAAAGGCCCCTGCCCCAATTAGATTTTACTTGGCTTATTAGTAAATCTCATTCACTGGCTTAATGAGAAACAAAAGTCATGTGATAAAAGAGTCATGAGCAATAAAATGTTAACTAAACTTATACAGCAGAGGGCTTGAAACTTTCCCTCCGTATCAGCAAAACTGAAATCCACAGTGGAAACAGGAATTGCTATAAATGGCTTCAGACCCAGGCATGGGGACTATTTATATTCAGGATGTAGCTTATTCCAGAGAGAGCACACACAATGTAGGCATTTAAAGTGCTAGACGTGTGTCCAAATCTTAACTAATTGGGGGCAGTAATAATGGCTAAGGTTTACTTCATACTTCCTATGTGCCAAGCTGTTCCAACAGCTTTAAATGCATTAACTCATTTAACGTCACGAGGCAGACCATTAGTATTCCCATTTTACGGATGGGAAAACCGAGGCTCAGGAGGTAAAGGCGCTTACCCGAGGCTACTCAGTGAGTAAGCGGCGGGGCCAGAGTGCAGCCTCCAAGCCGGGAGAGCCAGCTCCCATCAGTCCCCACGCTTATCAATCGAGAGAAATCTTTCATAGTTTTGTTGGTCAACGTTAGTTTTTTGAATCATTAGAGAATAATTCAGAAGCGCGGTTGCACATCGGGACCCCACGCTGTCGGCTGCAGCGTGAGGACAAAGCCCCTCTGGGCCCCATTTTTTATTGTAGTATCTGAATTCCAGGAAATTTCAAAGGAGAGACTGGGGTCTTTGAGCGCGGGCGTTACAGCTCGGGGTCGGGCTGGAAGTCCGTCACGTAGAAGCACGTGTTCATGCGGCGCTTAGCCTGACCCAAGGTGTCCGTGAGGCCACCGCCACGGCCCAGGCGCTCTGCGAGGTCTGGCTGTTGTGACAAAACCCGAGGTGGAGGGGACACCGCGTCCGAGCAAGGACCTGGGGAGAGCTGCATTCACCCCCAACTCCTGACTCCGAACCCACGTCCCTTCGGCCACAGGTCAGCCCCTCAGCCAAGCCGTCAAGGGTGTTCCAATCCAGCTGGGGAGAAACTGACTCTGGGGCTGCGTGCGATTTCCCGGCGCTGGTGGCGTCTGGGCACGTGCCTGCTCAGCCCGAGGACACTCCCTCAGGGGCAGTGAGCACTACGGTGTCACGTGAGGGCCCACGGAGGCCGTGCATCCAGATCCCAGCTGCCCGTTGGGCCTGGGACCGGAGCCTAAGCCCCTGGGAATGTGTGTTCCTGGAATCCCGCCTCGGAGCAGAAATCCACACGCAGGAGCCAGCACGTGGACGGGGTCCCCGAGGACCTAGATCCCCGGGTTCCTGGTGCCCAGATGCCCGTGCAGGCCGGCCCCACTGCTCTCTGAACGTCTAGTCCTCGGATCCGCCGGCCCCAGTGCTCCCTGAGCGTCTAGTCCTCCCCGGATCCGTCGGCCCCACTGCTCTCCGATAGCCCTTGTTCCTGTTGCTTACTCGCTGCTGCAGAGGCAGCCAGGACGCCTGGCTGCCAAGGTCAGGAACCTCTCTGAATCCCGCCTGTACCCAAACCCCCTGGTTATCCCCTCAGCTGGAGAACTGATGGGTGGGTGTGGCCTCAGTCGGGCTCGGGTCCAGGGACCGCACTGAAGCTGCCAGGGGTCTGTCCCCTGCTCTCCTGACACTGTTCATCTGCGTGTTCTCAAGTGCAAATGGTCCTCGGCCAGGTCTTCCTGCTCCATAAAATACGAGTCTGGGAGCAGGGAGCGCATCTCTCCCAGGAGCCCTGGGAGCGGCCTGGGGATGAGTGGGGTCAGCTTGGAACGCGACACATCTATCCCTGCGTCCATTACTGTGGGGGTGGGGGAGGCGTGGAGAACTCAGAGCGGCCAGGCTGGGTCCCGGCCATCCACAGGCCAGGAAGCGGGGCCAGTCTTCCCCAAGACGCACAGGTGACGGCGGAACTCTGCTGACTCTCCAGAGAGATGAGGCCAAGCAAACGCTCTCCTCCCCATGGGGGCGAGGCCGCCCTGTCGCAACCAAAGGACCCCATGTGAGACCAGTGGCAACGAATCCCCTCCGAAGGTGGAGAGGCCGAGATCAATCGGACCCAAGGAGGGATGGAACACTCCAAGAGCTTCCGGGAAAGCCTGGGCATGGGCTCCGGACAGCTCGCGTGGAAAGAGGGTGACGTCCCAGGGGAGATGAGGGATGGCTCCAGCCGCACCGCTGAGAGCCCACCTTCCAGGTCTGGAGGGCTTCCAGCCGGTCGGTGCTGGGGAGACGGCCCGGAAGGAACAGTGCGTCCCGACTGCGGTCGCCCCGAAGCAGCTGGAGGGGAGGGAAGAGAACCCCGCAGAAGCCAAGGGGGCGGTAAGGGAACCGGGACGCGCCCTCCAAGCCAGTCCTCCCCAGGGAAGGATTGCTTTCCGCATCCTTCAGACGCAAAGAAGACCCGCGAACCGGGGGCACCGCCTGGGAACAAGGGCGTCTGCAGAGATGGGAGGCGAGGGGGGTCTGCAGCCCCGCAGCGCCCGCCCTGCTCCCACGGACTCTGGCGGCGACAGTGCCATTGGCGCCCAAACGTCTCCACCCACGATGCTGACTCTCCAAACCACAGGCCGGCGTCCACAGCCGGGACAGCTCGAATGATAGCCTGGAGAACAAGGCTGGCCACGGCGCCTGGGAGCCGGGACGCTCCCCTGTGACCAGCGACGAGGCAGGGCTCTGCCGGCGACGCGGCACAGAGTGGGTTCTCTGCAGCCCCCACAGGTCGCCCCCAGGATGAGTCCTGCCGCCCACAGCCAGGGCCCGTCAGTGTGTGGTCGCCCCTCCCCGGTCCTGCCTGGCCTCCCCACCCCCTGATGGAACGTCCTGGGACCCCTTCCCTGAGATCAGAACCCTTGTCTCAGGCTCTGCTTCTGTGAGGGGGATCTGTGCCCATTTTGTTCCTTGTCAAATCCCTGGTGCACACAGTAGGTGCTCAATACACTTGATGGGAATGACAGATTAAATGCCTTGGCCCCCCCACCCCCGAAAACCAACACTTCACATTTATTATCCGACACAGACAGGCCGATGCACCTGTCAGGGAACTTTCTAGGGAGAGTGGGGATGTGTGCAGCAGGCTGAGAGGGGCTGGCAGTGTGCAAGGGCAGCAGTTACACAGCCTGGTGAGGGCACCTGAGCTGTGCGTCTACAACAGGTGCCTGGCCCCACCTCCCAGCGGGTCTGACCCAACCAGGGCAGGACGGAGCCCAGATGCCCATATTTTACAGATTCCCGCTGATGTTTCTAACTTGTAGCCAGGCTTGAGAACCACCGGGTTCAAGTGTAAGTCCCACGTAGGCCATCTTTCCCTTTCTTGTCATATTGGTTGGGACTATTCCATTTTTTTGTTTTTATTTTTTTAGAGAGAGAGAGCACAGTGAGGGAGACAGGGAGAAAGGCAGAGGGAGGGAGAGGAACAGGGAGGGAGAGAGAGAGAGAGAAAGAGAGAGAGAATCCTAAGCAGGCTCCGTGCTCAGCACAGAGCCCAACTTGGGATTCGATCCTATGACCCTGGTATTGTGACCTGAGCCGAAAACAAGAGGTAGACGCTCAACCGACTGAGCCACCCAGGCGCCCCAGGACCATTTCACGCTAAAAGAAACCCAATACTAGTTTATGCCAGAGGGGGATGGGCGGCAGTTAGTGATAAAGACGCAGGGATGTCTGTGGAAGTCAAGGGCAGCGCTGTCCCAGGGGCTGGAAGGCTGGCAGGACCCTCCCCTGCCGCTTCTGTGTCCGGGTCTCCTCTCCGCGAGCCAGCACTGCCTGCTCCTCCGTCCCCAGAGCAAAGGGACGCGAGTGGCACATGTCCCCTGGTGAGGACCCCAGTCAGCCTGGGTTCCGGAGGCTCTGACGGCCCCAGCCCAGGTGAGGGGACCTCTGGGACCAGGCCGCTGTGGCAGAGGGACAGATGCTCACGGCACAGGCCTGGCACCCCAGGCACAGAGTGGGGACGGGTGTTCAGGGTCACACACACCCCCAGCTCACAGTGCTCCCCGCACACGCCTCTTACTTCCATTCATCCTTTTGAGAGGGTTACACACACTCGCCACACCCGCCGGGCAGCCTCTCTCTTCTGACAAACTCACTTCACCTCCCAGGTGGCCACTCTCCAGGCAGTAGCATCTGTGAAGTCGCAGCTTTGGGTTATTGGAAATGTTCACAAAATCACACATGCAGGCGGCCAGGCGCTTGAGGGACAAGCAAACGTCACTGCCCCTCCCGCCTTCACTTCAAACTGCGACACTTGGTCCATCACCGTGTTTTTGGGTTTCAGTTTTTTAAATGTGGCATTCAAGTCACTATTTACCGTGATGAGCGTGTTTTGTTCCGTCCCTTCCACCCTGCAAGGGCCGGGCCGCCGCACCCCGCGTCTTCCACAAAATAAAGGTGCAGAGCCTCGCGGGCGCCTCCTCGGCCCCCCGCGTCCTGCGCTCTGGGCAACACTCATTTCACTGCCTGCTGTGCCCTCGGCTGCGAGCTCTTGCAAGTCTGCTGGTCCGGACCCCTTCCCGCCCCGCTGAAGACACGGAGGCCCCCCGCCATCTGATGGTCCCCGCCCCGCGGTCACAGCCGGACGGATGGTCCGTCGGGGAGGAGCAAGGAGGGCAGCCAGGGCTGCAGCCTCAGCTTCTCGGAGGAGCAAACCAGCACCGGCCAACGGGATCATAAATTCCGCTGGGAGGGCGCCGGCGGCCCTGAGCCGGGGCCGCCCCTCGGGAGCTCGAGGCGGGCCGTGGATGGCCGGCCGCGGGCGCCCCTTCTGCCTCCCCTCGCCTGCGCCCCGCATTGTCAGGCAGTGACATCACAGGGCAGGGAGCGGGGACCACCCGTGAAAGGAAAAGTGAGTCACAGAGAGGCCAGGGGGTGGTGGGAGGGGAGGGGGCCGGCCCCCTGCTTCGCCTTGGCCAGCACGGTCATCTCAGGAATAAAAATATTCTGGAGCTACGTGAGGTGCTGCTTCTCGAGCGCGTCCCTGGTACCCGCCCCCAGGCTGGCAAGGAAGTGTATCATCTCACTGAAGCCCTCCGAGAAAGGTGCTGTTTTATCCCCATTTTACGCATGGAGAGACTGAGGCTGGGGGAGGTGTTGAGACTTGTCCAAAGTCTCTCACTCCATAACAAGTGGGGCCAGGATCCAAACCCAGGCTGCTGGAATTCACGGACGCCCCTATGCCATGCTGTGGCAGACAGGCAGGACCCCCAAAAAAGGGGACCCAGCCCTGCCCCCGCTGTGACAGAAGCCAGAGCCTGCACCCCAAATCCAGGCCCCGAGCCCCCCATGACCTCCTCTGTCTCTGTCCCCCCAGCCCCCCACGTCCTGCCCACCAGCAGGCTCCCGGACCCCTCCCTTCCCAGACTCGCTCTCTTCCACAAGACCACTCGGGATGTCTGGGTGGCTGGCCTGTTCCCCAGGCTCGCACCCCTCACGCCAGAAAGCAGGGGGCCCAGGGCTGATGAAACCCAAGCCAGAGCCACCCACCCACTCCCGAGATTCCTGCAGAATTATGTGTAATTTTGGTCGGGGGCGGGGGGCTTAAATATTTCGGATGAGACTAACGGGCCGGCTGGGGCCCTTCTCTGACTGGACGCCCCATCTCACCACGTGTCAATGAACCGTCAGGGAGGAGCACTGCGCCTCCAGAGCGAACGCCACACCCCTTTCCAGAAGCGGGAGAGCAGGCCTTCCCCCTGCAAAGTCCATTTCCTGCTCAGACCAGGTGGAAAATCTGCTAAACCCCAAAGGTCAAACCCAGTTTAATTGTATACCTTTTGTTAAGAATGTTCCCTTAAAAAAGAAAAAAAGGGGGGAAAAACCCTCTTAATGTTTCTTTCCAACTTTTCAAAAGTCAATTCATGTGGAAGAAAAAAAAGATTAGGATAAAATTTCAAATATTAAATTCAAATGCAGGATTAATGACTTTTATTTCTAAGCCCAAGAGGTTGTCTGGAATTTAGGACATTTTTGGAGCAGTTGAAACCAGACATAAGCAGATGCGGTTGTGTTTTGGACCAAGTCAGCACAAATTTCGTACCTTGAAAGACTATATCCACGTCCATCTTAATACAAACAGTCCCCCTTTTCCAAACTCTCCATCCAAAATGAATTCAGAGCCATCGGCTTAAACACGAAGACTAAACACTTTTTACACGTACGTGAAAGTAGCTGACAAATGTAAACCGTTACTAGACGCCCCCCCTCATGCCCTGGAGCCCCCCGCCCCCCCCACCTGTCAGACACAAACGCACACGCGCGCACACGCACACGCGCGTACACGCACACACACGTGCACACACCCGCCAGCGGGACAGGTGAAAATCACTACACTGAAAGAAGAAAGAACAGTCTCTCTGCACCGTGTGATCTGCCCCGAGTCACTGAAGACGTGATAACCTAGGTAGGAGGATGCCTCAAGTTCTGCGAACCCAGAAGCACTGAAAACTCGCACACGAGGGCCCGGGACCGCGAGGGTGAAGTCTGAACGGGAATCTAGGTGATTTACCCCAGTCCACGGATGAGCCTCACAGAACAGTATCCCGCGGTCCAACAGCTGTGGCGCACACGACGGGCATGGAACGGCGAGGAGGTGCCCGATGATGGACGGCCCGGGGCTTCGGACGAAGGGTATGTCCCGTGGACCGTGAACGCTCCTTGAAACAAGAACACGTTCAATACGTTCGGAAAATACTTCATCCTCCACAGCAAACTATGGCCCGTGCGCCAAGTGGCCCACCACTTGTTTTTGTAAATAAAGTTTTATTGGAACAGGGCCACACCCACTCATTTACATCCTGTCTGCGGCTGCTTTAGGCTGCCACCACGAAGACCACGTGACCCACGAAACCTAGCGGGTCTTTGTAGACGAAGTTCGCTGACCCTGCCTGCTCTAGGACCGCCGCAGAGGTTGACAAATCACGTCGGTGCATTCACGGCTCCGTGAAATCCAAGGAAATCTATTCTACTTGTTTAACATAATATTCACAACCATGTTTCATTTGACTTTTTAAAAAAAATCTCTTCCTCCGTGAGGTACGTGCTAATTCCTTTCACAGGATGGGCTACAAACACATTTTGGGAAACACTGGTGTATGTGTGTGCATGTGTGTGCTTGCACGTGTGTACATGTGTGTGTGCATGCCCGTGTATGTGTGTGCGTGTGTGCACACGTGTGCCACCCAGGCTGTGAGCTCCATCACACCCACCCCAGCTAACACAGCAAATAAGGCTTTTCCGCAGAACGCTTGTGAAAATGCCAGATATTTTATAGCTACGTTTTATGAAAAAGTCTTCCTAACGTGCAAGAAGCCAGCCTGCTGTTGGCTCAGCGTTAAGTTGCCCGCTTACTGGCTGTGTAATTTTGGGCAAGCTACTTGCGGTCTCTGAGTCTGCGCCTCCTCATCTGTGACACGGAAACGCCCCCCCCCCCACCTGGGAGCCCCTGCTGTGGTGGCATCTGTGGTCGTGAAGGCGGAGCGAGGTGAGGGGCACCGGGACCGCACGCGGGGGCCACCAGTGGGCAGCCGTCCTCACGATTCCCCGTGTCTCCTCCGTCCTAAGGCAACCGATTGTGACCCATCATCGGCTGGCTAAGAACTCTTAAGGGAGGAAGGGGACACCAGAGCACACGTCCTCATCGATGACGAGGAGACGCGCGATGTGAGGGAAGAGAAGGGGAAATGCGACATTCCACTTGGTTTCACGTGCGTCCGCACGCGCCTTGCTGGGATGCGGCAGTGACGATGCCAGGCTCTGCGCGGGACTGGGACACCGAGCCCCTGAGCCCTGGGCACTGGGTCTCTCAGCGATAGATCTGCTACAGAGCGAGCCCCGCGTGGCCGCCAGGGGCTCCCGGGGGGCGGCGGGTCTGGGCGTGATGAAAACGGGCCCAGGCCCAAGGACGCCGCCGGCCCTCCCCAGCTGCACACCGGGGTTAGCCTGAGGACAGGCCCAAATCCTGCCTTCTTTCACTGACTTATTAGCCGTCTAACGATACAGATCACACACCCACGTCAACGGGCAAGGGGCGCGTCAGCAGCCTGGGCAGCCACGGCCCTCGTGCGCCCGGACCCTGCAAATCACAGATGTGCCCAGGGCTGTGGGGCATAAAACAGGTGACTGACCCCTACAGTGGGGGCTCTGAGGAAGGAGCACTTAAGCCGTGATCCAAAGCACAAGCACTAAAGGCCCGGGTGAGGGGGAGGATTTCAGGGAGAGTGTGCCGAGCACATGGAACAGTGTATGCAAAGGTCCCGAGGCAGCAGAGCGCAGAGTAAGTGTACAGAGTAAGTCCCAGATGAGCCGTAGAATATAAATCCACAAATGTCATCTAATGGTCTTCCTAGAGAATTATCAGATGAGTTTTTATTTGTTAATGTATTTAATTTTACTTGCTTTTGCCAAAATCTAGAGGCTGGGCTCATCAGTTGGCCCCAGGAAGCCCCAGGAGAATCTGCTCCTTTCCCATCTGAGCACCAGCCTCTAGTGATATGATCCACGGTGTGTTCTTGCCCCGAATAGTGTTTGAACGCCGTGGACATCGTGTGCTAGTGGTGAACAGCACGCGCTGTGGAGGGAAATTCTAGCTCTGGACGCTGACTATCTGTGTGCCCTGGGGCAAGTCACTTCACCGCTCTGGGCCTCATTTCCTCGTTTGCAAAGTGGGGACGCTAGCACAGGGTTACTGTTTAGGGTTTGGGGAGTCACCACACAGGCTAGTGTGGGAGGCACACAGGGTGAGGTGTTGATCACCGGGAGCACACGGGGCTGCCCAGACGATCTACACAGCGTCAGGCACAGGACGAACACCCAAGGCTGACAGCTCGGGTCACGTTCCTTACAGGGACCACGTCCCCGGCTACTGGGCTGATTTCTGAGTCTGGACAGTGGGCGCGTGGCGAGCAGACACGGGTGTAATGGCCATTCTATTCTGCCATCGCGCCAAGGCAGTGGACCAGCAGTCTTCTGGACAGGCGGGCGAGGCGCAAGGTGCCAAGCACCCCCTGTCGGGGCTCCTTCCTGTGCTGGTGCTGGGGGAAGAGGCAGGCCCGTCCCTACATGGCTCAGCCGGCTGTGGGCCGGGGTCCCCTGGGGTCTGCGGGGCTCCCACAGGCTCTCGGGGCTCCTGCGCGCCCCACGTTCCCACAGGGAGGCCGGGCCGAGCAGGGGAAGTCTGCAGCGTGCCCATTTGCTCCCGGGGCACGGGGTCACAAGAGCCGGGATCATCCAGGGGACTCAAGCCACAGGCCCTCAATCTGTCATGATACCCCAGGAAAAAATACAGTGAAATACTGTTTTTTCATCCCATTTATTACCCTAACGAGGTGCTTAACCTGGAAGCACTCTTGGCACTGAGTGGCGAGACGCGGGCTGTGGAGTGTGCCCACTGGGCCCCGGCCTTGCCCGCAGGGACCTGAAAGTGCTCACTGCAGAGCCCGGGGAGGCTGGGCCTTCTCAGGGCAAGACACAGGGACCGGCAGGAAGGGGCGACAGGGCAAGGTCCCCGCCCCGGCAGCTTCACGGCCCCGCACCCGCTTCCATAAAAATCCCCTGGGCAGTGACGTCAGCGGGCCTGTCGGTGTGACACTGTCCTGCGGGCAGGCTGCCCACTTTGGAACCCAGAGCCAGGAGTCAGCTGTTTCCAGTTACAAGGGGTTGTGACCCTTGGGCCAGGCCCTGGCCAAGACCCGCAGGCGTGCCCCCTTCCCCCCACGGAGCAAACCTCAGGCACCAGGCGGCCCTGCGGCACCCGACAATGTTGTCTGGACACGGCTGCCCTTGGGTCCCCGACGGGCAAGCACAGCTTCCCAGAGCGAATGAACAATTGCTTCTCATCAGCCATCCACCTCCCGGGGTCCGAAGGGTCCTGCCACTTCCTGAGGCTTTGCGGGTCAGGACCTGGCGAGTATGGGAAGGTGCGGGGCCCACGCTCGGTCCCGTGCCCTGCTGGGGGCCGCTTGGCCCTCGTCACGAGGCCCCCACCGCGCCCCGCACTGGACCTCGGATCTCCAAGACCACACAGCTGGCGCTCCCACGCCTCGCCTGGCCCAGCCCCATCGCGGACTCTTCTCGGACCTCACACCTCCCACAGGACCTCCTGTCGGCCAATGCCTCGCGAGACACCTCAAAACCAGCCATTTGGGAGACTGGTTTTGATCCTCATTTTGCGAACATGGAAAGTGTTCTTTGTAAGCGGTGGTCCTGAGCCGTCACCGCTAGTAAGAAGCCGACTCAAGGACCAGATGCACACCTGTCTTTCCTTGTCTCCCACGAGGGTCGAGGACGAGCCGGGAAAGGCCGAGTGGGGTCTCGGGGCAGCTCAGGGCTACGGGAGAGACGTGGAGAAGGGAGGGACTGGACCACGTCCCCGGAAGAGAAAGGAGCGTCTGGGGGCAGGAGCAGAGGCGAAGAGGGAGCCGGGACACCCCGCCTCCGCTAGCGTGGGGGGCTCTCTGGGACCCTGGGAGGGACCGGCCTCCGCAGGATGGGGAAAGGGAGCCCCCAGCTCTAGGAGTGGGGGCTGTGCCCCAGTGCTCCCCATCTGCACGCCCCCAGCGCTGACGGGACACCCCCTCTGGAATGAAGAGCAGCCCGATTCCACCCTGTCCACTGCAGGCAGCATCAGAAACATAAGAAAACGGGTCTCGTGCGCAAGCAAGCGGAGCCTTCTAGAAGCAAAAGCTGATGGAGCTCAGGAGGGTCCAGAGAAGCGATAGCCCCGAGACCCCGACGGCGCTCGAGCAGAGCAAACGTGCAGACGATGAACACCCCACCGCCTTCCCAGCTGAGGCACCACAGTGGCGCGCAACACACAGTGCGACGGGAACTGGCTTTGCTGCATCTGGGCTGAGCCAGCGTCCAGGGAGCGGCGGGGCCTGTCACCCCCACACCCCAATCCAGATCCGTGACGACATCCGGGGAAGTCCAGACACCACACCCCCACAGCGCTAAGAACAGAAGAAGCCTTTTTCCAGAAGATCCGCAACTGCCCTGGGAGCTGAGAGGCGGCCCGAGCTCCCCGGCGAGAGACCCCACGGCCGGGCTCCCCGGTACAAACTCCCCCGGGGGGCGGGTGGGATGGGGGAGAGGCTAGAGGTCTACACCTTGGCTGGAGCGTCTCTCCAGACCCGTGCCATTCCTCAGCGTGGACAGGTGCTCCCGGAGACGAGCCCTGGCCCTGCGTGTCCCGCCCGTGTGACCACAGGCTGCCTGTGGCTCTCCGGGAAAACGTCACAGTTTGTCCCATGACCCATCGGGCTGTATTGGACGAGGGCGTTCCTCCCGCGTAACCAGCTCAGCTGGCTGAATTCAGGGCCAGCCGCTCCGGAGATGCTGCGTGGCTTGTGTCACCTCCAGGAGCACCTCCAGGAGCACCCGCAGCAGGACTAGAGGCTGAACGACCAAGCACAACTCCCCAGATTGTGCCAAAGAGCAGCTCTGGCGGGGACCCCGGCCACGGCTCTGCCCGCCACGCGAGCTTGGGCTGCG
>JAQQST010001566.1:0-12285 GCA_028646485.1 Cryptoprocta ferox | reverse complement strand
TTTTGGAAGTTTTCCAGACTTTTTCCTGAGATTGATTTCAAGTTTTATAGCATTGTGATACGAAAGCGTGCATGGTATAATCTCAATTCGTTTGTATTTATGGAGGGCAGCTTTATGCCCCAGTATGTGATCTATCTTGGAGAAAGTTCCACGCGCACTCATGAAGAAGGAGAATTTCCTAGCTTCAGGATGCAGAGTTCTAAATATATCTATCAATTCCATCTGTTCCAATATGTTGTTCAGATCCATTGTTTCTTTAGTGATTTTCTGTCTGGTTGATCTATCCATTGCTGTAAGTGGAGTGTTAAAGTCCCCTGCAATTAACACATTCTTATCAATAAAATTGGTTCTGTTTGTGATTGTTTCATGTATTTGGGTGCTCCCAAATTTGGTGCATAGATGTTTATAACTGTTAGCTCTTCCTGATGGACAGACCCTGTAATTATTATATAATCTTCATCTTTTGTTACTGCCTTTACTTTAAAGTCCAGTTTGTCTGATGTAAGTATGGCTACTCCGGCTTTCTTTTGACAACCGGTCGCATGATAGATATTTCTCTATCCCCTTACTTTCAATCTGAAGGTGTCTTCGCGTCTAAAATGAGTCTCTTGCAGAGAGCAAATAGATGGATTTTGTTTTTTTATCCATGCTGCTACCCTGTGTCGTTTGATTGGAGCATTCGGTCCATTTACATTCAGTGTTATTATTGAAAAATGTGGGTTTAGATTCATTGTGTTCTCTGTAGAGTTCATGTTTGTATGATGTCTCTGGTACCTTATATTTTCCTTGCTACATTTCCCTTATAGAGTCCCTCTTAGGATTTCTTGTAGGGCTAGTTTTGTGATGACGAATTTTCTCAATTTTTGTTTATTTGGGAACACCTTTATCTCTCCTTCTATTTTGAATGACAGACTTGCTGGATTAAGAATTCTTGGCTGCATATTTTTCCTGTTCATCACATTGAAGATTTCTTGCCATTCCTTTCTGGCCTGCCAATTTTCATTAGATAGGTCTGTAACCACTCTGATAGGTTTCCCTTTGTATGTTAGGGCCCTTTTTTCCCTAGCTGCTTTCAGAATTCTCTCTTTGTCTTTGTATTTTGCCAGTTTCACTATGATATGTCGTGCCAAAGGTTGATTCAAGTTATGTCTTAAGGGGATTCTTTGCACCTCTTGGATTTCAATGTCTATTTCTTTCCCCATATTTGGTCAAGCACCCCTTCAGGACCTTTTTCTCTTTCTTCATCTTTAGGAATTCCTAGGATACGGATATTGTTCCATTTGATTGTATCACTCAGGTCTCGAATTCTCTTTTCGTGTCCCTGTATCAATTTCTCTCTTTTCTCAGCTTCCTCTTTTGCTTAACTGTGCCTACTAATTCACCTATTCTCCTCTCTGCCTCTTCAATCCGTGCTGTGGCCGCCTCCATTTTATTTTGCACCTCATTTATAGCCTTTTTTAACTCGTCACAGCTATTTTGAAGGTCCCTAGTCTGTGTATCAATAGCTTCTTTGATGTTTTTTTCAAGTCCAGCAATTAATTTTATGACAATTGTTCTAAATTCTTGTTTAGTTATGTTGCTTAAATCTGTTTTGAGCAGTTCTGTGGCTGTGACTTCTTCCTGGAGTTTCTTTAGAGGAGAGTTCTTCCGTTTCCTCGTTTTGGCTAGCTTTTTGTCTCCTGTCAGTTTTAAAAGCTCGTTATGCACTGTCCACCTGTTAGTATTGCTCTATTAAAGGAGGCCCATTTACTGTCTAGGGCCTGTCATTTCAAAAAGTGTTCTTTTAATGGTGTCTCTCGGTTTCTCTTGTGCCTTTGATTATTTTGCTTCCCTAGTCAGTGATACTTGGGACTCTCCACCATGTGTACTTTGGCTTGTTTCTTGAGGTAGCATCACTCAGGCATCTTTGAGGTTGTCTTCTTTCTGGAGTCTGTATCTTCCCTTCCCTTGCTTGCAGATCAGAGTATTGTCCCTTCAGCCCTTTTCAGTTCAATAGATGCGGGCTGGCAAAGATTACAGATCTCCCTACCTCTCCGCCATCTTGCCCCTACCTCGAGGAGAATCTTTTTCTAAGTTTCCTCACAAACTTATTGGTAGACCTCAGAATATCTACCTCCACAATCCCCCATGAGAAACACCCCATCAGGCTGCTTTATGACAGGTTCTCAATTTTCTTCTCAGAGAGACACTGAAGAACAAAAGGGGACAGAGCCATATTTAAAGAAATGATACACAAAAACATCAAACTTGATGAAAATTTTAAACAAATGGATTCAAGAAATCTGAAGAAATCATAAGGGCAGGAAAGTACCTTGAAAATAGATCACATCTTTATCAAGTTTTTTATAATAGCTTGGGTGTTATATATATAAATATATATTTATAAGCACACATATTATATACATTTTGCTGCTTGAAGTTGATCCACTCTTCACTGATACTGTGTTTACGTTTTCTGTTTACTTTTCCTCTTCTTATTTTATTTTGGATTCTTTATGTTTTTATATTTTCAAATTTATTCATTTTTCCCCCAGTATCTTATCTGCCACTTTATTTCGTCGAATGTATTTGCTATTTTTAACTATATAGGTTTTGTCTCTTTTTCACATATTTCATGTCCCTAGTTAACATATTAAATATTTTCTCTAGTTTCTTGAGGGACAGCTGAATAACTTTTAATATTGCCCATGTCATTTCTGTTTCAGTTTGATCACTTGGTTTCTCTTTTCATAATGAATTTTAATTGGATGCCAGACTCTGTGATTTTACCCTGTTGAGTGCTGGACATTTTTGTATCCTCAAAAATATTCTCGAGCTTTATTCTGGCATATGGTTAAGTTACTTGGAAGCAGTTTGACATTTTGGGGTCTTACAGTTCAGCTTTGTTATGTGAGACAAGAGCAGTGTTATGTCTAGCATTATTTTTTTTGACTCATAAGACAGAATCCTTTTGAGTTCTAGAAAGTTCTATGAGTTATGAGGATTTTCAGTGTAGCTGACAGAAGCAGGTACTTATCCCAATCCTGTCTGAGCTGTATGCTCTATTGTTTCTAAGTCTTTGGAGTAGTTTTTTTTTCCTCCTCTTGGGGTATTTTGCTCACGGATATGTGCTGCTGAGTACCCAACTGGATACATGAGTCATCTTCTGTCAATTTCCAGAATTCCCTCTTTGAGTAGTTCTCTCTTCTCTAATATTCCCTTTTGGAAACTTCAGTTGCCTTGTTTCCTCTGGTCTCTGTCTCCTCAGGTCAGGTAGATTATTGGGCTCTGGCTGGCTTCCAACTTCCTGGACTAAGGTCTCTTGATTTACTTCTGGCATAGAGTTGGGGCACTTGTAAGTTTTACACATCTATTTATCTCTCTCAGAGATCATGATCTTTAATTACCTCATTTCCAAAATGTTGAAGACCATTGTTTGATCTGTTTTGTCTGTATTTTTCATTGTTTCTGGCAAGAGGGTAATCAGGTCCTTTGCTCATCTTGGCCAGAGAAGTTCTATGCTCCAATTTTAAAGTGGCTGACGAGTAGCTACATGCTATAATAGAAATGTAACAGTGTCTAATACAAACTCATCATTTCCAGCCACGAGCTTCTCTTCAGTTTTTCTCGTTTTTATTCATGGCCTTATCATTCACCCTGTAACTGCAGCCTCTTTTTTTCTGTAAACTTCTCATATCAGCCAACTGATTTCCCTGTTCTAATAAACTTAATTTTTTAACTTAAATTTTTATAAGCACTTGGGTCTTCTTATTTTCATTTCTCCTGTTATCCCCCCTGTTCACTATTATTTGTCTTTTACCTAGGCATTATGTAATTTTTAACCTAAATTGGATGAACATGACTTTCAGATCTAAAAGTCTCATAAAAGTTCATTGCATGTAGGATAAAATATAAAAACTTTAAATGGGATTTAAAGCCCTTAGTATCTAGTCCCTTCATACGGCTGTAAATTTATCTCATGCTGTTCTATCTACAAATTGCTTGTCATGTTTTCCTTCTCTCAGCTACTTGAAGACTTTTCCCACATCGGATTTCATACACATACTATCCCCTCTGCGTAAAGAGTTCTTTTTATTCTTCTCTGTCTCCTTCAGGATTTAGCTTGGATGCCATTTCCTGAAAGAGACCTTAAATTACCCACCCAACCCAAAACAAGCCTCTCTTCAAGATTATTCTCCCTCTTTATCTTTTCGCTTCTAGAGATACCTGTAAATTTCAAGAAATAGATTTTAAATTAGGTTTGCAGCTGTCCTTTAACTTTTTTCCTTAGCATAAACTGCATAGCTTACACATTTGTCTCTTCCCATTACTGTGGGTGCCACATAGCACATGAACGCTCAGGAGTATTTGAATGAGCAAATGAATGAATGAACCGTTCTCCATGCCTGTATGCTTAGTACCATTTCGACTTCCACTTTGCTTTCAGAGGAATCTTCCACAACAAACTCCAGGTCACTTTTTTTTTAAAATCTAAGTATTATCAAAGTTCTCTGATTTCTTACTAAATTTAGAATGATTAACAAAATACTGACACCTAAGGCTTCTAGAAGAAGTCCTAGACTTAACAGTCTATTTCTACATGTTGCTTTCACAAACTATGTTTTCTCACTATATGGTTTTGACGAAGTTACTCTCCCTGTGCAAAACAAAAACAAACTGAGAAACCCAGAATTCTGTTGCTCTGGGCCTTTGCCTATTCTTTCCATGCCCACCTAATCTCCACTGTTCCATGAAGCTCTCTCCCCATGAGCTCCCTGTAAAAGACATCCTAGCAACTTCTCCATCCCCACATCTCTGTTCCCAAATAACTTTGCAATATGCTGATCTATAAAACTGCTTCACATTAATCTGAAGCTATATGCACTTCACACAGAGTATGGGACTATCCTAGTCTCTTTAGTGTTTACCTCTACAATTAGATGAATATTTTTACTAGAATAATTACCACAATTTCATATGCCATGGTGAGTAGAGACTAAAGTGTATACTTGAGGAAATACATATAATTTTTTAGACCGACACTTATAATTTACTTTAAAATTTGTCAGCAAACTGTGATACATGGTGTGTGTGTTGCAGTATAAACTATAATTCAGGTACATATGAGTTCTCATTAAGATCACACATTCCAGGGGAGGTCAGATGTTGTTCTAATCAGGAAGTCCTGTCTTCCCGCTGCTTATTAGTATTCTGAATATCAGGGTTTTTTTCTTTTTGTGTAGGACAATGGTTGAATGTTTCCTGACATTATGAGTTTTGAGGTAGACTTTTGATAAAATTTAGTGTAGTGAAGTTACTGGGTGTGCATCATAAATTTTAGGCTCATGCCTCAGTCTGCCTGAACTGAGTATGGGAATGCAGCCAAGTGTGGAGCCTAAACTACTAGGCTTTAGGAAGGATAGACAAGTTCTTGCCCTGTGTTCAGTCATGGGCTTAAATTTTAGCTTGTCTGATGCTGCAGGAGGGGTAAGAATTCTGCCTCTGGGATGCTGCTTTGTTAGGAGGGAATCCTAGAAGGTATCAAACCTGCATATGACGTATTATACCAAAAGTATTTTATCCTTCAAGGAATATTTTTCTTCTCCTTGCTTTAGGAAATGTTTATAAAAATATAGCGGTACTCATATTAACATTTAAAACCTTTTCCCTGACTTGATAATTAAGACAAAGTAATTCATAAAGCTCTTCTGGAAGCTTTATTAAGCTAATTTTGCCTCAAAATTATAAAATTCATGATAAGGAAAGCCCAGATACCTTATTTAAATATGGTTACATATTACTATGAATGCAGATTCTGTCAGAGGTGAAAAATAAATATTCAAATGCTAAGAAAACTGCCCAAATCAGCATTAGTTTATGAGAAACTCTATAAAGGAATTTATTTCTTAATATGAAAGATTAACTCATATTTTCACTTTGAGAAAATTTTAGAAGAATGTTTTCTGATGCCTACTGGCCACTTCAGCAGTATGGCCAAAAAAAAATTTTTTTTTGAAGATCTGTCTCCTCCTTTTATGTTTCAGAAACTCCCTTTTGTTATAAGGCTCTGGATACCTGCTGATGCCCAAAATGCTGGACACAATCTTCCCTACCTTCTTATCCTTGTTGAATTATTCTTTTTTAAATCTGTTTTGTAAATCACAGATGACCTTCAATTTTACTTCCTTTTCCACTTCCAGTTAGCTGTCTCAGCCTACACTGATTTTATGTCTTTTGACCCAGGGTAGCCCATTATATTTTTATTAATTTTTTAATGTTTATTTTTTGAGAGAGAGAGCAACAGAGCATGAGTAAGGGAGGGGCAGAGAGAGAGGGAGACACAGAATGCAAAGCAGGCTCCAGGCTCTGAGCTATCAGGATAGAGCCCAACATGGGGCTTGAACACACAAACAGTGAGATCATGACCTGAGCTGAACTCATACTCTTAACTGACTGAGCCACCCAGGCAAACCCCTTTCCCCACCCCGGATAGCCCATTTTTTTTTTTTCAATTATCATGTATTGTCTGAAATTTCTGTTTTCAGTGTTTTAATATATATCTTATATTCATGATTTAACTGGAATTCTTGGAGCTTTTCTGTTATTCACAATGTGCCCAGCACTGTCTCTTAAGCCTCAAAACAGTCCATAGGTAACTCTTTGTTGATTATGATAACAAGGTAGTACTATAAAAATAACAGTTTAAAGACTTGCTATGCCAGTGGTTTGTACGTCAGATTATTTTCCATGGATGCTCCGTTTTCATCAATGATCACTTGTAGTTGTCATTGTAGTTATCATCGTTGTTGTTTAATCTTCATTCCTTTCCATCATTGTAACATTTTGCAAAATGCTCAAAAAATAATTTGGGAAGTTATAGTAATTTTTTGTTAGAACTGATCTTGTCCTAGGAAATCAGATCCAGATGAAGGTGGCCCTGGGCTAATAACGAACACATTTGCCTGTTTTTCAGAAATTAATATGTTGTAAACAAATGGAAATTTCAGAAAGCCATATCTCATAGAATATAACATTTAAAATAAGTTAGTCTAAATATAAGTAGGGAACAATGTAAATGGAGAAACAAATGCCCTCTCATACTTGTTAAACGTATTCTTAAACTATTAGTTAATTTGAAAATATTATTAAATATATCCTATGTGCCAGGCAATGTTCTTAGTGCCTGGGATAAATCATGAATAGAAATTCTGGCCTCAGTTTTATATCATGGGTCAAGCACTGGCAGCAGAAACCTGTGGATTGTATGTATTATTAAGCATTGATGATCACCTTTACTAACATTCAAGGCAGGTCAAGCAGTAGGTAGTAGAAAGTAATGAGGACAGTAGTGATAGGCAAGAGGCTACTTTAAAGAAGATGGTAGTAGAAGGCTTCCCCAAGAAAGCAGTGCTTGCGTTTATGCACAAATGGAATAAGGGAGAAATACAGAAGAATCAGAAGGACCAGCCTTCCTTCAGTAAGAGGTAAGAGCAGGGGCAGAGTTCTGGGGAAGGACTGAGTTTGGAGACTTCCGGTCTGAAGAAATCCTAGATGGCTGAGGTGATGAGAGCTGATAACCATGTGTGGCTCTCTCACTTAGAAAGGAGTAAGGATTATTTTCTAAGTGAGATTGGAAACCCATGGGTGGTTTGAAACAGGGGAATAACAAACGACTCATTTTGAGGTCTCTTTTCTTTTCTGCTTTCTGTTCACCTTGGGCTGTCTCCACTTCGTCCCAAGTGCAGGGATAGTTAGAAGGAGAGTCCCATGGCTTCAGGCAGGCTGGACTCCTCTCACAGCACATGGCTGGCTCGTACATGTTATCTCACAGCCTGAATAATCGATGTGGTGCAAGAAACAATGACAGTTTTCCCATTTTGTTCAAGTCTGTCAACTGATTTATTAATGTCTGGCTGGAATTAGGGAATAACTTTAATTGAGACGTTGACATAATGAGTAGAATTATCTTTGCTTAAAAGAGCAGGGAGAAATCATTCTGAGTGCTGGATTTGAAAGCTCCCCAAGCATTTGAGACAAATACAAATGATGATAGAAGACAGACAGGCAGAAAGAAGTATCTCTTCCTCTCTTGTAATGGACAGGATCTCTCTTGGGCAAATTGCACAAAGGCCATAGGTCCCTGGTGGCATTTATCTTCCTGGGCCCACCTGATAATCATCGTAAGTTTTATAAATAAACATATCTTTTCATGGAGTCTAGTATTTCTGTTGTACATTGCTTTATTGATAGCTACCTTATCTTAGGGACACTTTAATATATCATCTCTATTTTCCTGACAGATACTTTCTCAGAATTCACTGTCTGTGCAGTTAAGATGAAGTATTCTGTCTGTTCCCTATCACAGCATATCCTTGGGTGATTCGTTTTATGACTACAATGTCATGATGTTGATACTGAGGTGATTATTTGTTGTTATCATTATTATTGTTATTTTTATGAATTTAGCATGAAAGAACAAATGTAATGCCTTTTCAAAATGTCCTAGCCATTCTTCATGAGCTTCTTTTTTTTCTGTGTAATTAATTTTTTTTTTTAATTTAAGTTTATTTATTTTTGAAAGAGAGAGACAGAGTATGAGCCAGGGAGGGGCAGAGAGAGAGGGAGACACAGAATCCGGAGCAGATTCCAGGCTCCAAGCTGTCAGTGCGGAGCCCGACATGGGACTTGAACCCACAAACCAGGAG
Organism: Cryptoprocta ferox; assembly: GCA_028646485.1. Lineage (NCBI taxonomy): Eukaryota > Metazoa > Chordata > Mammalia > Carnivora > Eupleridae > Cryptoprocta > Cryptoprocta ferox. Next base: position 3,601 of record JAQQST010001566.1, on the reverse strand, counting down.
ATTATGACCTGAGTGGAAGTCAGACACCTAATTGCCTGAGCCACTCAGGTGCCCCCATTTTAAAAAATTAAAGAATTTTTTTGTGTCATTTTTAAAATCTATCAAGGTGACATGAGTGAGACCATGGACACAGAGGATAGAAATATTATTCGAAAGTAGTAGTGTCTATGCATTTGATTTTGAGAATAGGCTGTAGGAGGGAAATGCATGGAAAGAGAAAGAATAATAAGGAGGTATTTGCAGTAAGGGTAATGAAGTTTTCTGTCACCCAGATGGCAGCAGTGAATGTGGTTGAAGAGATGATCAGGTTCTGGATGTATTTTATATAGAAGCTTGACCATAGGACTTCTTTCTTCATTAAAAATGACAGGAGAGAAAGAAAAGGTGAAGTAGCCATTGGTAGTTTCTGTGGTTTGGAAAAGGAAGAATGGAGCCACCATCAGCTGAGAGGCTTTAGACAGATTAAGCTGAAGATATCTTAACATTCAGTGGAGATGTTGAGTAGGCAGGTGTATATATGAGTTCAGAGTTCATCAGAAAGATCTGTGCTAGAGTTAGAGATTTTTTAATAGTCATTATAGAGATTTTATTTAAAGACTGGATGAGAAAATTAAACGTATAAATTTAAATAGAAGACTAAGAAGTGAGTTTTGGGACACTCCAATATTGAGAGGTCCATTAGCTTCGAAATAAGATATACTTGAACTTGGTAACTCTGCTTTAATAATTTGCTCCAAAATGAATCAAGGAAGAGACAAGATTTTCAATGCATATACAATGGGACTATAATTGGATACATTTTTTTACATTAATGCTTTTCTGAAGTTATTTTAAAGATTTATAACGCTTTCAAAATATTGACCTCAATTTATAGTAGAGAAATAAGAAAAGTTTACTTTTAGAAAATAATTTTTATGTTCTCAAGAGGGTATCTGGAGATAGGGCAATTATTTAATTTCTTAAATTGCCATTTTCATTAAAGAAACCCTAAAATGATATCTAAAATTGGAAATCTTTGCAATTTTTATTATGTTATTATCAGCTCTTTTCAGGTGTTGCATAATTATTCCATTACTTTTATTAAGATGTTGAGTGAGCATTTCCTTCAATTATTTAATTAAAGTTGTAGAAAAATAACACAGGTTTCATTCTAGGACATGTACTCTAACTGTAAGATTTCTTATCTTCTGTAGCTCTATTATGTGAGGAAAATGTTATTTATGTCACGAAATAATATGTTTTGGATAAGATTGACTTAGATTGTATGCTAGCTCCTATTTAAACTTAATGCAAGTATGCATTTGCAGATTGAAATTTGCTCTTAGTCAAGAGTTATCGTGGGAATTAGGGAGCTCAGGTATCTATTTCCATGCATGTGCTTGTGTGTCTGTGTGTGGTATATGTTTTTCTGAGGGCACAGTGTTACTGTTTATTGCTTTTTATATGAATCTTCATAAAACAGGCATAAATACTTATAAGTAATGCAAACTTAGTATATATTGATCATCTGTTAGAAGCCAGGCATCAAGGGAGGTAGTAGTTATATGAAAAAAGACACCGTCCTATCTCATAAACTGCTCGTTTACCTCTTGCAGAACTTAAAAACTGCAGTGATTTACTTCTCTCAATTTGCAAATAAAGTTCCCTCATATGAATGCTTCCTTTAGAGAGCTCAGTAGGGTAAAAACATACCAAACATTATCTTGATATAGTGTGAAATGTGAGGCAGTAGAAAAAGAACAACTCAAAGGACTGATGAACTTTACCACGCGTAACAGGAGGGTTTCCATATGGTAGCAGCAGTCGCTGTGCTTCTGGAAGACTGTCTTAAATTCCTGCCCTCCCATCCCTTGGTTCTTAGTTAACTGCTTGTCATCCACCAGGTCTCAACTCCTGTCATTTCTTGGAGGAGCCTTCCCTGACCCTCTCGTTTATCATATTCCTTTGTTATATGTCCATTTCCTACCAATGGTCCATTCTCGTCTGGTCTCATCTTCACTTTTCCTTTTTCCTTCCCTACCCCCTTCCTCTTCCCCCCTCCCTTCCCCCTTCCTCCTTCCCCCTTCCCCTTCCCTCGTCTTCCTTTCTTTCCCTTCTCCCTTCCCCCTTCCCTTGTCTTCCCTTTCCCCTTCCCTTCCTTTCTCTTATTTATGTATTTATTTTGAGAAAGGGGTGGGGAGATAGGGAGAGAGAGAGAATCCCAAGGAGGCTCCACACTGTCAATGAGAGCTCCTTGCAGGGCTTGAACCCATGAACCATGAGATCATGACCTGAGTTGAAGCCGGATGCTCAACTGACTGAGCCACCCAAGTGCCCCTGGTCTTTCCTTTCTTGATTTATAATAATGCACTCACCACAGAAACAATGCTTTGTCCTGAACTTCCTTCCCTTTTAGAAGCCTCAGTGTGTCACTTTGTTCCCTTTGGTATTCCAGCCCCTAACAAAGTGTCTGACTTGACCAATAGGAGGAGTTCATTAACTTCTTATTGGATGAAGAATTAAGACATTTAAAAAGGAGTCGAACTTTTGGATGCCTTAGTAAACTAGAAGTATATAACTGTATTAGATCTTTCAAATAAGTAATTGACATTTTCATACCTCTTTATATTAGTTTTATGCATTTTGAGTGACAATTGGCATCTTTGTGCTATTAAATATAGTACTTCCCAAACACATTTATTCATTTCCCTCTCTAGTGAGTTTTCATATTGTCTTAGTAACTCATACATTTTTCCTTATGTTGATCTTCAATGTCTCCTCATAATTTAAGTATTTTCCATCTCCACTTCTTCATATTTCCATCTGATGTATTATATTCTTGATTTTTTTTTCTTGGCAATGTTTTTAAACTTAGCCTCCTCCCACCCCAAACATAGCACACTGGGCCTGTCACTCATCATTTCTTCTAAACTGTATTTGCACAATTGACAGTAATTATAATATATGACTCTCTTTGTATTTAAAAATGATGTTTCATTTTGAATCATTATCCAACGTGTTGAAATTCTAACATCAAAAAAATATGTTTCACCTCTGGAATGCACTTTCTAAAGGAAATGACTCTCATTGAGTAGATTGTTTATTCTACAAAGAAGTTTTCATTTTTGGTGCATTGTTACTTAGAATCAGTTTCAGCTAATAAGACTAATTGCTTTTATCAGACAGAAACGAGAGAACTTGGTCTTCCATAGCATTACAAAAGTTCCCACTTGTTGGCCGTTTTTCCTATTGAATTTCTTTAATCAAAGATGAAAGATGTAAGTGGCTATCAAAAGGAAAACAATCTACAGTGCTTTATGAGAGTTCAAGTTGGGCAAAATCATAGACTCCTAGGGAGTTCCAGTGCATTAAATTAAAAGATATTACATAGTTATGGAAAAGACCATCATATACACTTCATATAAGATGAAGGTGGCCAAATCTATGCATGGGCAAAAGCTAATGCTATGTTGTTTTTGAAAAGAATGTTTTAAAGACAATGGCCTCTGCCCACCCCTAAAATAATGTCTCTAAAATTTCTACTGCTTACATAAGAAAATCTCTCTTTGAGCAATCCTTTGTGAGCATATCTCAGTGAAACATATTAGTGAATTGACATAAA
>JAQQST010001565.1:0-12286 GCA_028646485.1 Cryptoprocta ferox | reverse complement strand
CACCATCATCACCACCATCATCACTACCATCATCTCCGTCACCATCCCCATCATCACCCCACCATCCCCATCCCCATCACCACTATCATCGTCAACATCATTGCCGTATCTAACATTCACTGTCAGACTCTGTGCTAAGAGCTTTATGAATATTACTGATGTCTGGCCCTCATAACAACTCTTTAGAGAACTGTAGTGTCCTTTCCCTATTTGCCAAAGAGCACATTGTAGTTCAGAGAGGTTAAACAACTTGCCCAAGGCCACACAGCCACCAGAAGGCGATGTGGAGATTCCAATGCAGGTCGGCCTGACATTAGACTTGGTGCTTTTAACAGGAAGGGGAAGATCAAACACAGTGTCTAGACCCGAACTCCTGAATGTCAGAGGACAGCCAGGAGGGAAGAGCCAGCCCCTCGGACAACCTGTAGCCATCTCCAGTGATTAGGGGGGGCGGGGAGGAGCACTGGGCTTGAGCACCAAGGCTAGGGAGTTACCCAGGAAGGCAGAAGGATGGCCCTGCTCCAGGGTCATGGCAGCCAGAGTACCATGGTCTCCTTACCCCAGGGTCCTGAGAAAAAAAGAAGCCCTCATCCAACCAGAGGCCTCAGGGAAAATCCCAATCCACTACCACCATCCCTGGCAAGGGCTCATGTGGACAAAGGTGGCAATGCAGGGGGCCATGGATGACATGTCACTTGGCCACGTTTGGCAGCTTCTAACAGCAGCTCAGAAGCCAGGTTGATGCCCAGACTGCCTCCCAGACACTGGGGACTTCGTGTGACCTGCACAGCTGCCAAGCACCGGGACAGGGGCCAGTCATCCCTCCAGACACTATCCCACGTGCTGCTTGCTCAACCATGAAGCCACTGACAGCCACACACACAGGCCTCGTGAGCCTCAAAAGGGAAAGGCCACGGCGTCCTTCCCCACACTGTTTGGCTCCTTCCCCATCAGAGACCTGTCCGTGCACACTGCACACAGAAGTCAGGCAACGGTGTCTGGCCGGGGTCCTGGGCCCCCCCAGGTCCCCGCAGTGACCCCGGGCCACGTGTCAGGAGTCACCCAGACCAGGATCGGGAGCTCACCTGGAGTCTCCTTCACCCTCACCCCATCACTAACGGGTTGGCCACCCACAGGTTGTGCCTCCTAAACAGGCCACGAATGTCCCCCTGCTCCCATCCCCTGCTCCCCACCCGGGCCTCGCAGAGCTCAGCGTGATCCATGGGAAGGGCCTCCTGACAACCTGGTGCTGCTACCCTCACCCCTCCAAGCTGTCGCTCCCTGGCGGCCGGGGGGATATTACCCACGCGATTCAGTGGCCGGAAATAGGTGGGTGTCCGTGGGTGGGTGGGTGTGTCACAGCAGGTGCAATATCCCTAACCTGCTTTCGGATTCGTGTCCCTTGGCCTGGAGGAAGGTACCCCATGTTGCCAGTGGGTGTCTTCCGTTTGCAAACTTCGGGGCCATTTTTAAAAAATTTTCTATTAAGCTGACGCCCGCAGTCTGCCTGTGTTCCCATCCTCGCCCTGCCCCCGGCTGGGTGCCCTCGCACACGCTGCTCGGCCTCTCTGAACCTCAGTCTCCCCATCTGCAAAATGGCAGTGATTCTAGAACCTTTCTTTCACGGTGACTGCGATGTGGACCCAAGACCACCGAACGCGTAAGATTTCTACCTGACCCGTTTGCTGTTTCCGTCTACAGAGAGTATATACTAACGCTGCGTAAAACCGCCTTGCTTAGCAGAAGGAACGACGCCTGGGCGAGTGGGATTATGTGTGAATCTTTTTTTCTTTTTTCTACATTTTCTCTGACGACTCTGTGCTCATAAAGGAGGAAAAACGACCGCAAAAGCAGTGGCTGCACGTCTCTAACCCAATCCGCTGGAGAAGGGAGACGGGTCCCCAGAAACAACAAAATCAGCAGGAGTGAGAAGACGCCTCGCACGGCTGCACCCCGGACCCCGTGCCTGGTGCCCAGCCGCCGTCCTCCCTGCCTCCCGCTCCATGTGGCCCCGGGCCCCACCGGGCTCACGAGCAAGGCCTGAACGCGGCACACTTGACACTGTAAAGACACCTCCAAGACTTGTCCTGTTCTGCTAAATTAAAGAAAAAGAGCATTAGCAATGCAAGGGAAGAGCGCATCCGCTCTGATTAAATATTTATGCCTCGGGGGCTCTCCAGGGCTGCATGTCTGCTGAGCCTGTGACACGCAGGCTCCCGCCACCCCCTCCCCCGACCCGCGTCCACGGACGACCTGTTCTCCCACCTGACATCAGCACGGGGATGCTTGGCCCCCTTGCAAATTTAATAGGGGCGCCTGGGGGCTCAGTCCGTTAAGCATCCGACTTCGGCTCAGGCCATGATCTCGCGGTTCGTGAGTTCGAGCCCCGCGTCGGGCTCTGTGCTGACAGCTCGGAGCCTGGAGCTGCTTCCGATTCTGTGTCTCCCTCTCTCTCTGCCTCTCCCCTGCACTCTCACTCTATCAAAAATAAATAAACATTTAAAAAAAAAAGCCTTAATAACTAGCCTCATTTCCCCTTCCAAAGCCCTGCAAGGGGAACTGTCAGTCCCGTTAGGGAGGGGGTTCAGTAACCTGGCCAGGACCCCCAGAGCCCGAGGCCAAGCCCCGGAGGGCTCCCTGGACCTCCGCCCGAGGTGAAGGGGAGCCAGCCAGGCCCAGCAGCCTTTAGACTGGAGGCCAGGGCTGCCAACCTGTCCCTTCCCCTGGGTCACATTCCTCAGGCCCCTCCTCCCCCCGGGGTGCTGGGGCTCTGGAAAGTCCGGAGGACAAGAGGCAATTCAGGCTGGGCTCTCCTTCGGTTTCTCGTGTCTCACGGATCTCAGTAGGAACGGTCACCGCACATGTTTCCTGGGGTTCCCAGAGTGTGGGTCCCCGGTCCTGCCACCACCACTGCTGAATGGGTACAAACACCGACCCCAAAATTACCCTTTCCCGATGCAACACGTGCCTTCCTAGATGATACGTCCCCCCATGGCACTCCTCTGCGTAAATCCCTTGCCCGGCTCCCCGTGCCGTCAGGACCCGCCGGCGCTAGTCAGCATGGCATTCGAGGCCTCTCACAGCCACTCTCTACTGCTTTCTCCTGCCATCCCATCCGGTTCGACTCGGCGCCCACGTGCTGCATCTGTTTCCCAGAACAGGACACACCCCTCAGGGCACGCTGCACTCAGGCTGTGCCCTCTCCTCGTGCCCTTTCCCCCCAGTGAACTTTTTACGTTTTATTGATCTATTTTGAAAGAGAGAGAGGGTGAGTGGGGAGGAGCAGAGAGAGAGATTGAGAGAGAATCCCAAGCAGGGCTCCACACTGTTAGCTCAGAGCCTGATGTGGGGCTCGAACCCACGAGCCGGGGGATCATGACCTGAGCCGAAACCAGGAGTCGGATGCTTAACCGACTGAGCCACTCAGGTGCCCCTCCCCACCCCCCCAGCGAACTTCTATGCATCCCTCAAGGACCGTATGAAAGGACCCACCTGTCCCACACCCCAGGAACCTTTTCTGACCCCACCCCCATCACCGGGCTGGTTGGGCAGGTTCCCACAGTGAAGTGCGGGGGTCTCTTTTGCTCCTCTAGGCTGGAAAGCTCTAGACTGTGGGGCTGTGGCCTCCCCAGCTCTCTGCTCGCCCCTGGCCCAGAGCAGAGGCTCGACGCGGGCTTCCGGGGTGAATGACTCAATCAATCAATCCTGTGCCTCACAGCTGCTTCCAAAAGCCGAGTAAATACACCACCCGAGGCCCACCCGCGTGGGCGCGCGGCGCTGCCGGTTTGAAATCACCGGCCTCCGTATCGAGGCTCCCGGTGCGACACCCGGGAAACCAAGTTCATGCCAGCCTCCTGCACGTCAGCACGCAGCCTGGGAAGGGCTCATCTGTGTGCGCTGCTCTGTGCTCCGGGGCCGCGCGCAAGCCTGCCGCCTCGGCCTCCCCAGGTCCGCTCACCTCTCCCCCCACCATTTCCAGATTCAATCAGCACAAATCACTCACCTAATTTCTTTCCCAGCCTCCAGTGTCTGTTGTTTTAATGGGACGTGGGGAACGGCACCAAGGCCTTTTACGAGTGGATCCAGTCTGTCCCCAGAGGCCCTCGAGCCACCCGACCCCCGCCACCGCCATCCAGGGAGATGCAAAATGCACTGCCACTCTGGGAAGGAGACATTTATTAAGCACCCACTATGTGCTGGTGTCTTCTTGTAAAACCCCCTTTTTGAGGTACGGTGAGCTGAGTGCCAGGAAAAGCCAGGTAAACAGCGCCCCCCCTCCACCCGGCCAGAGTCAAACAGCTGCACTATGTGCCGGATCCAAAACCAGGTCTCTTGACATCAGAGCCCTGTTTCCTCCTTGTGAACAGACTGCAAGCCAGCGCTATTAGCGTGGGACGGAGTGCAGCAGAGGCCCCATTCATTCCTCCACTCTCCATTCAGGAAGGTTCCCCAGCACGGTGGTCAGAGCTGGGCTTCGGGGCCAGGCTCCCTGGCCTGGCACCCTGCCTCTGCCCCGCGCTCCCTGGGTGACGCGCTGTCGGGGACCCAGTTTCCTCGCTTGTACAGTGGGGAGGAGGACCTTGGGACCCTTCTGGAAGGACTATCATAAGAAGAGGGGTTGCAAAAGAGCCCAGCCCCCCAGGAGCACCTATACAAGGAGCCCGGGAACCTTCTGTGAGCCATGCAGCAGGGGCACCACCCCCAGCGGGCCTCTGGGCTTTCATTTACACCTTCTCTGTGCCAGACCCGGAACTGGTCCTGAGGTCTGAGCTCCGTCCCTGGAGAAGCCCACTCTGGAGACAGACCACAGCCCCGCATGTGCTGACAGTGTGTGCAGCCGCTACGTGAGGCTGTGAGCACCGGGAAGGCAGGCGGGCATGATTTCGAGCCCACCAACACAAGCGTTTCTAGAGTGCTCTCCTGTTCTTATCTGGTTTCCTGTATGTCTGTGGCCTGTGTGCCCTATGAGGACACATCTGTTCGTGGTGACAGTCCGGCCAGCCAACCTGCAATGACCAGGTAAACCCCTGATCTGTTCACCCCTCGGCCTGCTGTGCTGGGTGACGTCCCCTCCCTCCAAAAGAGGACACAGGGGTGGGCTAACCCCGTGTCAGCTCCCACTCGGTGGGGCGGAGTGAGGCCAGGCACGGCGTGTGTGAGGAAGGTACACCGGGCTCAGAGCCCCGGCCACTTACCCGGGTTTGTGACCCCAAGCAAGGTGCTTCACCCTGGCTCGCTGCCCTCACCTGTGCAAGAGGAACCAGAACTCCCTCCCCCATCTCCAGTGCAGAGAAGCTGAGGACGTAGACAGCCTTTTATCAACTATGAAGTGCTGTGCCCCAATAACAGAAAAACAAAAGTGCCCAGTCCAAAAATGGGCGAAAGACTTGAACAGGCATTTCTCCAAAGAGAATATACTGATGCCCAAGAAACAGATGAAAATATGCTTGACATCTCTCACGATCAAGGAAATGCAGATGGAAATCACAGCGAGGCACAGCTCACACCTCTGGGTGCAACACTTGCAGGAAAAGTCTAGGGCACTGGTGCCCTTCAGGCTGACCCACCGTTTAATGGGGAGACAATCAGGTGGTCTCACAAGAGGAAAGGTAAGTGTCCCACCCCAGCAGGGGCTATCAGGGGCCGGGCCCCCTGACTTCTTTGTGTCCATAGCACTTCACAGTGTGGACAGAATATGCAGGTGCCCCTGGCTCATCCCGAGGGGCCAGGAAGCAGCCCCCCGCCAACTGGGACACCCACGAGAGGCTCAGGATCACGGAGGACAGATGATCATGGGCCTCCATCCCTGAGGCCACTCCAGCTCCTCCTTCCTCCCAAGCAGGGCAAATCGAGGGCTCAGGGAGAAGGTGGGACCCTGGGGACAGACCAACCGAAGCCAGCCCACAGAACCCTCGAGCCCCCCTTTGCTGGCTGTCACTCCTCCAGGTTCAAAAGATGGCCAACTGCCCCCCCGCTCAGGGTCCTCGTACACACGACAGGGATGGTGTAGGATGGCTTACAACCCCACACTGCTTACAATGGGGGGTAAGCCCATCAGTGTAAGGACTGCTGTGTGAGAAGCGGAAAGCCTGTCGCAGTGCTGGCTGGGGAACACACTGTCCCCCACCTCCAGGCACCCCCACCACCCCCATCCACGAGTCCATGACACACTCAGATGCGGTGACGGTCCCTGTGTTCACCCAGAAGAAACCGAGGTCCAGCCCCGAGCTGGAAATCCTTAGCTCGTCGCACATGGCTGAGGCCGCGTTTGAACCCAGATGTCTGAGTCCAGAGCCCAGGGTCTCCCTCCCACTGACCAATACGGCGCCTCCGGCAGAGGTCATGCAGTGACACCTGTGCCCGACTCCCAAGGAAGGGGGGGGTGAGGCAGCAGAGCTCAAATACACTTGAAGAAACTTCTAAGCCCCCAGTGAACTCTTGGGATTGCTGGTCCCCAGGCCCAGGCAGGAAGGGTGAGAAACAAAGCAGTGGGGACATCAGCCTCCTTGTCCTGGGGACCTGGCATGGCCTCTGTGAACTCAGGACCTGCGCTGGTCTGCTCACCCCTTCTCAGGCTGCCACCACCGTGCAGACAAGCGGTGGGCTCCCCCCGGCTGAGACGCTCCAACGCCTCGCCGCACTCAGACCCGGATCTCCGAAAGCCAGACAGTGGAAACCCGTGATGGTGGAGCAGAAGTGCATTGTCAGCGCACCTGGGCACGCGGGTGGCCCAGTGGGCCGTGGTGAAGTCCCTGGGACCCAGCCAGGGTCCCCGAGGGTGGGTTTCCCCTCTGCCACTTACCAGGACCCTGGCCATGCCACTTAATCTGTAGCTGTGGCGCTAAGAGCAGAGGCGCCGAGGGGAGCGGGTGAGACCGTGGGCATCGGGGGCGAGCCCGGGCCCGGCAGGAAAGGAGGCGCTCCCGAATGACGGGCACTATCATCACGGTGCGTTTGCTGCAGTCACTCAGCTCCTGGCTGCAGCATAATGGCCCTGCTGTCATGGAGCCCCAAGGAGCAGGGGCACAGACTGTGAGGCCTGGCCCGCAGAGCAAGTGCAGGGGGCTTGACAAGGGTGACCCCTGAGGGAGGGGGTAGCCGTCCATCAGGGAAGCTTCCAGAGATGCCTGGGTTGTAACTGGAGGGGACTTGGCAGGACGGGCTATGGGGCCGGATGCACAACCCAGCCAGGGCTTACAAGCAGGGGTGAGGGCGGGGTTGCCGGGCAGGGGCAGGGGTGAGGAGGGGCCCCAGGACCACACAGCGAGGGGTCCAGAATCACTGGAGCGTCCGGCCACCATGCAGGCCCCAGGGGGCAGGTCTGGGTGGGGCTCGACGATGCTGTTCTCACACCACGTCTGGGGCCACGGGGGCTTGGACAGGGGAGCAGGGGTCAGAGGCCAGCAACTTGGACTCTGTCGCCGGGGGTGGGGGGACAGTGGGCCCCAGAAGGGACTGAGCAGGGACATCTCATTACTCACACCAGTGGGTGGGCAACATGACCCCCCGTGTGGAAACATTAGAGCCACATTGCACACCTTCTCACCCCTGAAAGTGTCGATTTTGAGCACAGGTTTATACCCACCTCCGTGACGCAGGGGTCAGCATCACTTCCTCACCTGCCCACTGACCGCACGATCCGTGGCCACTGACCAGACAAGCACTGGCGTGGCCAGGCCAGCCCCACGGCCCCAGGACTCTCTGGGAGGTGGGCGAGGCCCTGTGGGGAGGGGTGGGGAGGGTGTGGGGCAGGGAAGGGGGTGCAGGGGTAGGCTCTGGTTCTTGGGCTGGGGTCCTTCCCAGCTTCCCTTGTGCAGATGCGGAGCAAACCCTGTCCCAGGTGGGAACAAAGGCGGAAAATGACCCCCTTCATGAGGGACCAGGAAATGGGGAATAAGCTGATTTGGGGAGAGGACCGCACCCCCTGACGGAATCACCACTTCCTCAGGCCGGACCTCACCTGCTCTCATTTCTTTCGACACCTCAGGGCATCTAGAGGAAGATTCTGGCAAACTTTAGCTGGGCCTTCAGCCTGGGCAATTCTGACACCCTCTGCGGGAGGTGGTGGGAGGGAGGAAAATGTGGGAAGGTGGAGGGGGTGGGGGACAAAACCCTTAACAGAAACGTGGTGTCTTTTCGCAAGCGCGGTGCCATAAGAAATTCAAATAACGAATTCCGCATGTGTATCAAAGGCGCGGTTCCAGCCCTCGGGTCGTGGCTCCAGATGTCAAAATGCTACACCAGGCTGGGCCACAACTGGGGGACACGTCGGGTTACTCCCCAGATCTGAACACCCGGCCAAGTCCTCTTACATTTCCCACCAAATTCCCACGTACAGGACACGAATGTTGCCACGTCTCGATTCTGCGGCTCTCCACAGCTAATTCCGACAAAGTGGCAGCTGTCCCCACGGACGTGGAAGTGCACCGCGTAGCCCGAGCTGTCCAGGCTGCCACAAAGTGGCTCTAGGGATGAGGGCCAATGGCCGTGGGGTCAATGAGTTAATGGGTCAGTAGGTCAATGGTCAATGGGTCAATGGGGCCAATGAGTCAATGGGTCAGTAGGTCAATGGTCAGTGGGTCAATGGGGCCAATGGGGTCAAGCCAAAGGGGAAAAGGCTTTCATGGCACACACATTATGGGTTACTCCATGCTGTACCCTCAGGCTGCTTTTCCACCAGGGGGGAGCCCCCAAGGTGAGGCTGGTGCCCAAATGCTGGGGCCTCAGACGTGCGCATGGGGTCCTCACAGCAGCCGGGCACAGCCTGGGATCTGCTCCTGGTGCCAGGAGGGTCCCCGCAGAGAGGAACTCAGTGCGCTGAGTGCCCTAGAACGCCTGGGCTATGCTTCACCCCATCTGGGGGCCCCGAGACTTAGCAGATCCATCGGGTGAGGGGGAAGGCAGGCCCCCCAAAACAAGTAGGATCCAGAGTGGTGTCACTACCCACCCCGCTGTGGGAGCCCCGAGGAGGACACAGCCCCCGGACGGGCCGAAGGGAAGACAGAGGGCAGGCTCAGGCAAGAGAGCCCTTTCCTTCCACCTTCCTGCACAAGTAAGGGAGCCTTTCTGGGCCTCAGCTTACGCTTCTGTGAAATGGGCATGATAACCACGTGTCTTGTTCCCGGGGTCCAACACAGTGCCGGGCACACAGCACGCCCACAGTAGATGTTTGTTGAATGAATGAATGAGCGTCAGATGGACGGGAGAAGAGGCTCACTTCCACATGAGCCTGACTCGGGGGCCCAGCACGAGCGGCTGCCATTGACCTCCTGCTCCGGGTCGGTGGTGTGAAGGCTCTGAGAAAAGCCCCCGGAATCGAATGGCGGGCTCCCAAGCGTATGGTTCTCACCAAAGACGGCAGTGGGGCCCAAACTGGAGATGGAGAAGAGTGTTTATAAACCGGAAAGTTCCACACTTTCCAGCCTGTGGACCCGCTCTCACCAGCACTGACGCTCCTGCTGGGCATCTCCCACGACCCCGAAGGCGTGTGCTCGAGGCCCTGCATGTGTGACTGCCGAGCGGAAAGGAAGTCCTCTAACTTCATTCATTCATTCATTCATTCGTCCGTTCGCCTCACCAGTATCAGCGAGCACCGGCCACGGGCTGAGCCGTGTTCCCCCGAAATCCGTATGTTGAAGCCGTAACCTCAGCACCTCAGATCTGCCCGTGACTCGAGATGAGTGAGGTGAGTGAGGCGGCTGGGGGGGCCCTGGTCCACAGTGACCCGTGTCCTTGCAAGGAGAGATGGGCACACAGAGGGACACAGAGGGACACAGAGGGACACGGGGAGACACAGCCGTCCACGCGTCGAGCACAGAGGCCTCTGAAGGAGCCGATCCCGCCAACACCTTGGTCTCGGACCCCCCAGCCTCCTGAATGTGGGAAAATCCGCTTCTGTGCCCGCAGCCCATGTGCTGCTAGAGCTGCCCCGGGGGCCAGCGGGGCACCTGACGCCTGGGGGCCCGAGTCCAGACGCGTGCCAGCCACCGCCGCGCATCCTGCTGCACGTGTGCTGACTCATTTCGTCTTCCTGGCCATCCTACGGGATGGGTCTGCAATTAACCCCTTTCGCAGCAGTGGAAACTGAGGCACAGAGCAGGTAAACCACCTGGCAGGCACGGGGAATTAGGAGACGCCCATGGCCTTGCCCCTGCCCTGGAGGGACTCAGGGCAGTTCAGGAGTCCAGCACGTGGACAGACAGCCGGCAGGGGCTCAGGGCTGCGGTCAGAAACCGCACGGGTTGGCACCCCTGTTTGGGCCGAACCAGAAAACACATTTTAGCTCTTGACAGGCAGAGAGGAGGGAGGAGTGGAAGAACCTTCTAGAACCTTCCAGATGGAGGCACAGCAGGAGCCGAGACTCAGCGGTGCTGCGTGTGTGGCGCATTGAGGAAATGATGCAGGAAGGAACCTAAAAAATAAAATCCTGGGGTCAACTGGGAAGGACCAAGAATGCACTCACCCAAGAACTTTGGAGACCCCCTCTCTTGTCTGCCGGGAGGAGGGTGCTGCCGTGTCCCCGGGTCTCAGCTCAACTGACGCCACGGTGCAGGGGAGGAGGGATGGGAGCTAGGGTCAAGGTCGAGCAGGAGACCAAGGGGAAGGGAGGGGAGGGCCCAGAGAGGCTGCGTCACCTACAGGAGGTCACACAGCATTTGGTGGCAGGGCCTTCTCACTGCTGCCTGGCGAGCGTCTTCTCTCCTGAGGAAGGAGGGACCCCCAACGGCCCCCCACCATCTGCACTGCCCTGCCTCAGCCCCCACCTCCAGGCCTGGAACGTTCTCAGCCCTTTGGGGAAGAACGGGCCCACCTCTGGTTAACCTTCAGTCCCTGCTGCCATGCTGCTGGCTCCTCGGGGAGAGTGAAAGGGGGCGGCCACGTATGCCGGTCTGAGGGAGGAGGCAGGGTCCGAACCAGAGGGGAACCCCATTTTAAGTTTCATGCACCTCAGTGCCAACCAGGAAAGGCGGCATCTCCGCTTGCTGCCCCTCGGGAGCCCGCACTCCCGGGAACCCCCCTGCGTGTCCCGATGCCTAGGACTCTGACAACTGTGACAACTGTGACCACGGGAGGTACAGGTTTAGCCAAACACAGAATCAAAACCAGCCGGGCCTGCCGACCTGACTCTGCCCCCAGGAGAGCCGTGCTGCGGGCCCATTTACAGATGAGCAAAGTGAGGCACAGAGGGACAAAGGGCCTTGACCCAAGCCCGCCGGGCTGTTCAGAGCGGAGGGCGGGAGCAGAGAGGACAGTCAGCAGCCCCCGTTTACCAAGGGGCAAATAGCCCCAAGTCAGGAGGCACCTGGGACTCCAGATCCGCGGCCTCGCCTGTGAGGCGATGCCGGGGGTGCCGAGGGCTGGGTCCCCCCACTGGCTTGTGCTCTCAGGGTGGGGGACAGACGGGCCTGCGAGCTGGGGGTTCCCAACCCTGCTCTGGGCCAGCACGCAGCGTGCCCCGTGGACATCTGTCGGAGGTTGAGGGGGTGACACCTGGAAACTCCTCCCCTATCCCTCGTAGGGAAACTGAGGCCAGAGCAGGCAGTGGCTGGATGTCAGGGCTCCCAGCTGGGTTGTGGGGGGCCCTCGCAGCTGCCAGGCTGGGCCGCCCCTTCTGCTGAAGACCTGGGTCTGAGCACCAGGACACTTTTGTCATCCACACCGACGCTGACTCACCCAATCACACACGCACGCACGTGGTGGCTGACAAACAGCCTCTGACCACGGGGACCACGTCCGCCTCCGCCACGCTGGCGGGCGCCCCCTCCGCCATGGGTAGAGGGTGGTATCCACGAGTGTGTCACTGGGGGACAGACTCTCCTCCTGAGTCAGAGAAGACCCGCCCATCAAATCCCCTCGGACGCACAGGAGGAAACTGAGGCCCGGGGAGGGGCAGCGAGACTGTCACAGGAGCCAGAGCCCAGGTCTCACTCACACCGCAGGCTCCGTCCACACCCATCTCGGGACCCCCATCCCCTGAGACCCTTACCACAAACAGAAGATGCACCGATCCCTGGGTCCCACGGGCCCCGTTCTTTGGGTTATTTCAAAGGTAAGGGGGAGAGTGAACGGCATTGATTTGATAGTTTCAAGGATCAAGAATTTCGAGATGTTTCCACAGCTCCTCCCCATCCCTCGGGCCTGGCCCCAGGTTCCTTTCCAACCAATTTACATCTGGGGGAAGGGGGGGCTCCCGTGGGGACCCCTGGGTGTGGTGGGATGCGACCACTAGAGGTTCCACGAACAGATCGAGGACACACCGATTCCATGGACAGAGGAACGACAGCAC
>JAQQST010001564.1:0-12291 GCA_028646485.1 Cryptoprocta ferox | reverse complement strand
AACAGGCAAAAAAGCCTTGCCCGCCCCCCTCCCCGGCCGAAGGTTATCCGTATGTTGCAGAAAGTGTGGGAGACTCCGTGGAGTAAAAAGGAGACAGACCGCCAGCAAGGACAGGCTGCCTGCATTTGCCTCCGTCATCTGGGGTACGTCTTTGTAGGATTGCTTTATGCCTTGTAAAGCCACAGGGCTGGGACCAAACTCTCCAGGAAGCTTTGACCCAGCTCGTTGTGCACACGGCCCCAGGGACCTGTATGCCCTCCCTTTGTGTGGGTGCGTGCCTCGTTGATTTAAGCAGCCCCACGCTGTGGGATTTAGACCGTTCCCTGTGATTTGCCTTACTAGGTAATGGTGTGACAGAACGACCCTTTGTGCGTGAACTTGTTTCTGTCCTCCCTGTTCTGTTGTTCGGTTAGTTTCCAGGTGAGGAGGTCCTGGGTTCAAGGGCAAGACTAGTTGAGATACACGCCTCAGCAACACAGCACATCACGGCAAGTTCATCTAAGGTGTGGGCGAGTGTCTGTGGTGCAGTTTGCTTGGGGAGAGATGCTTCTGAATCTGTGGTCCCTGGATGCAGAGAGGGAAAGAAGGAGGTTTAAAATGGGGAGGGGTTGTCTTTGCAGTGAAGACCAGACACAGTGTCCTGGATATGCCCATCTAATCAGAATGTCCACAAGGTCTCTACTTGAGACGGGGCTGGGGCTGAGATGATTGTTGGGATGCGTGAGGCCCACAGAGCTGGTACTTGAGACCGTGGTGGCCTCTAGGGCTTCTATGCATGCTCTGAGATTCTTCAAGGGAAGGTTAGGACTTCTGAGTGAGGGCTCGGCACGCTGTGATCAGCTAGGACTAAGCTCCACCCCGACCTATCAGGGGTACCCTCTTCTCCCAGGCGTGTCCACCATCGTGATCCATGACCCGTGCCTGGCCTTCCCAGCTCCGGCGAAGGGCGCCGTCCACGTCTCGGACACCGGGGAGCTGTACGTCCGCATGGTAGACAAGGTCAGAAGCCACTTGCATAAAGACTCCTCGTTGCCGACGCACAGAGACTGGGAGAACGGTGTTTCTGTGGGAGCTATCGTCCTCATGTCCTTTCCTTTTCCAATCCTGGGTTCTGAGCCTCTGCACCACCCCCGCTCCCCCACCAAGTGGCTTTGAGCTCCTAGTGTCGTCGCGCCCCCATCGTTCCGTGGGTGTGATGGCGTGCGACCTCTCAGGTTCTACTTCATCATGCCGCTGGACATCACTAAGGGTGAGTGGTAAATCCCACCCAAAGTAGACCCCACGTTAGCCCCAACACGGGTATTCCTGGTCTCTAGCTGGTGTAGGTCACTAACCAGCCAGGCACACCCCTTGCTGATCGTGGGTTTTCTCCCTAGTTTGTGGGTTTTTGATTCTTGGGAATCTAATCAGCTAATAAGAAAATTGCACTAATACCAAGTGCTTTTGCAAAAGGAATACATGATACATCTAGGCTTTTCTTTAATATAAATAGGGAATTTTTATTCCTCCAACTACCTGAAGGAGCTCCGGCCAGGCTTACAGAGGGCTGCTGTCAGGTTCCTCTCTTCCTGACTGGAGAGAATGGTTAGTGATTCAAAGGGGAACGTTCGAGAGGCTTAGAGTGCCTGAAAAGTCATCAGTGTCTCACACAGCCTCCAATGTTCCTTCTGTGGTCTTCTCTCCACTGGTGATTTGCCCATCAGACTTCTATTTCTTCACTAAGCATTTCTCACTCTTTGTATCTTAAAGTTCTTATTGTATGTAGTATATAGTGCCAGATGTGAGCTATTCGTTCAGTGAGCACTTATGGACCTCCTACTGTATGCCCTTCTGGCTGCGTCTTGTCACTAACTAGATTCTTAGTTCTTATGAGTGGAGAGTGTTATTTATGCATTTAAGTATCCCCAAAGTCCTTTTTATGCAGTAGGCAATTAATGGATTGTCATTTGTCGATTGGCTGAATGTCTGCAGGTCAAACTAGGTCTGTGGGTTTGAGGAGGATGATCCTTCCACAGAAAGCCTCAGGGGACAGTAGGTGATGGAATCGGTCACTCACAGGCTCCCCTGAGTTTCTATCCCCCACGATGCAGGTGGAGATTGGAAAGACGGTCCAGGTGTACGTCCGGGTGCTGGATGTTCACAAGAAGGCTTTCCTGGCCAAATATTTCTCCTTCATGGACCTGAAGCTCCGAGCAGCCTCCCCGATCATCACGTTGGTGTGAGTCCTCCCAGGGGTCAGATGGACGCATCTCAGGGACAGGATGGGCAGTTCCTGCGGAGAAATCCCAGCCCCTCCCTCTGTTCCAGGGCCCTAAATGAAGCCCTGGATAACTACACAGCCACGTTCCGCGTCCATGGTGTGGCCGTCGGCCAGACCAGCCTCACTCCCGACTGTGAGTGATAAAGCTGGACAGCGACTCACCTCAGCCCCGGAGCACATGGAGGTAACGTGGTTTCTCGTCCCACCGCGTGGGACCAGTCCAGCCCTTGCTGCGTGCGTATGCGGAGGGGGAAGTGTGACATTTTTGTGAAGGGCTAGGAGTTTCGGGGTGGTCCGGGAAGCTGTCGTGGAGAAAGCATGTTCAGAGCTATTCCCTGTGATGTCCTCCGCTTGAGAAGGGAGCCATCACCAGTCCCAGGGATCTGGGGAGGCAGCTCCAGAGGGAGGGGCCTGAGTGACTTTTACCTCCCTTGGGACAGAGAGGGGCAGGATGTGACTCAGAGAAGGTTAGCGCTTGTCACATAGCCGGGGCATGGAAGAACACTCTTGAAACCTGTAAGCGCCGGAAAGGAGCTGCGGGCAGATTTCGGCTCCTGTGTGGAAGCGCATCTCGATGGTTGGTCTGAACCCGCCCTAAGAGGCAGCTGGCTTCTGGCTCAGGATCTTCCTGATCAAGCAGGTCCCGAATGAGGGAGCTGTGAGGTGCCCCGCGGTCCCCTCCATGTGTGCCCTGGGACTCGTATTGTGGCATTAGGTTGTCACAGATGCCTCCCAGTCCCCGGGGGCCGGGGCAGCCGTGGCCAAATCCATAGATCTGGTCCACACAGCGGCTGATAGGCTTCCTGTTAAACTGTTCTGGAGCCGGTGGTTGTGGTCTGTGCTTCTAGATGGAAGGGCTCCTTTCTCCAAGTGAAGAAGAATTCATTTCTGCCTATAAATAGCTCAGCCCTACGGAGACGAACCCTGATACAGAAAGCAGCCCCTTGGCCCGGCCGGCACATGCGCTCACTGCACAGGCGCTTTCTGTGCTCCCGCCAGGCGGGGGTGTGGGGGACCCTTGCAACTTGGCCCCTTCACAGGCCTGCTCAACACGCCCGGGGCCAGGCATGGGGGGGCGTAGCCTGGTGGAGGAACTAGGTTTAGGAGTCGGACCCGGTTCAAGCCCCAGCTCTGGCCTATGAGGGGCCGTCCCAAAAGAGGCAGCTCAGCCCTCCAGGGCTCTGTTCCTGCCCCCGTCACGTGGGGAACACTCCTAGTCCTGAGGGCCAGCAGGTGAAGCTGTTGTGGAGAAAGCCTCTGGCACACTGCGGGGCTCCGTGCACGTCTTATGGGCCATCCGTGAGAGTGGGACTTAGGCCACCTTGGAGGAAATGGAGCTGGCTCCTCCCAGCACCTCAGCTCCCCCACAGAGGTCCTGCGTGCCCTGTTAGTGCTGGGAACCTCTCTCCTAGAGACCAGTGAGAGCTCTGCAGAGAGAAGGCATGGCGGAGTAGCGTTATGACGCCAGAGGCCCTGCCCCTCAGGCCTGCCAGTCTGGGCCTTTCCACCAGAGCCACCTTGGCTGCTGTTGACCGAGCACTCGCTGTGTGCCAGGCGCCGCACTCAGGGCTTTATGCCACTCAGTTGGTTTAGTGCTTGCATCAGGCCTGGACACAGGTACATATTGTCCCCGATGACCAATGAGGAAGCGGGGAGAGGCTGCGCCCCCCGAGAATGTCCTTGGTCCCTGTTGGGAAGGGACCAGCAAGCATCACATAGCTCGCCTTGCCCTCTGGCCTTGGGGGATGTGCTGGGGGCCATGGTCCCCCCTGGAGGGGGATGAGATGAGGCCAGGTTTGTGCCGCTATGGTGGCCCAAACTCTGCACCAGCTGCTCGGTACACTTGACCTGGAGGGACGCCTGGGGACACAGTCAGCAGAAAGCTTGTCCCTGCAGGGGCCTCGACTACGTTTCTCCCTCGGGATCTGGGGGCCCTTTCCGGAGACTGAGAGCCCACATCCCCCTCCTGTCCCTAGAGACGAGTTCGTGCAGATAGGGAAGGGCGTCTCCAACAACACCTGCTTCGTCCGCACCAACTCGTGCCCTAGGTGAATGCTGTCCACTAGAAGTTTCTAGCACTGTGGAAGCATCCCCTATCAATGCCGTCTAACACAGCAGGGGGCACTCACCATCCATCCCTCAAAATGTGGCTAATGCAACCGAGGAGTTCGTTGTTTCATTTTAATTCATCTCAGGACTAGTGGTTACCGTGTGCCACATACAGCCTACAACTAGAAGGAAACGTAACGCGGACAGCTATCATTCTCCTCAGTTATTTCTGGGTTTCAGCCTTTCCCGTGCCGCCTGTACATCCATGGCCTCCGTTACTCAGTTTTTTTTTTTCAAATTGACTCCCTATTTTCTTACCAAATTCAATTCATTTTAAAAGGACGTTCAACGCTGCCCCTAAAGAAAAGCAAATATAATTTGCCAGAAATAGGATGTGTTTTTTGAGTTGTTTTGTTGTATTCTTACATAATGCAATTGGCTTTTAGTTAAGAAATGCTGTCTAGTGCCAGCTCTTGACTTGACACTTGCTTTGTTTGCTAAAAAGGGACGGATGAACAGCGGGGGGTGGGCAGGGGTGGTGCCGTAGGGAGGGCCGGCACCCCTGTCAGCCCAGGACAAGGGAATGACCCAGAGATTCAAGCAGGTAGGCGCTGGAGTGAAATTATGGCAGGGGCTCACTCTGATTAGTGTCACAGCTGTGCAGAGAGCAGGTGCGCTGCCGGTGGCCGCAGCCGGGGGCGGGTGGACTGGGCCAGAGCCAGGGTGCAGCGGCGAGTGGCGTGGGGTCTGCCCTGAGCGTGATACGGGGGCTACCCTGGCAGCAGTGTCGAGCACTGGGGCAGGGCCGCCCAGAGGCAGGCTCGGTCACCCAGGCGATGGGGCCAGGCGGCCATGGCAGGCGGGGAAGTAGGAGTGACAGCCCGGGCTTTCTCTCCCTGGCCTGTTCGGAACCTGGAGCTCCTCAGCTGACAGCACCCTCCACATGGACCCCAGGACGGGCGTGGCTGTGGCCCGAGAGGCGGGATCTGTGATGGTTTCCTACGGGGTCGCTGGGCACCTGAGGACCTACAGGAAGAGGTGAGAAAACCAGGGCCGGGATGTGGGTGCCCACATGTGAGTCCTGTGTGGAAGGACTAGCCTGCGTTCCTGCATCAGCCACGGGCCTAGGAGCTGTATGGGCTTTGGGGAGGAGGGAGACCCCATTCCAGCCTTTCAGGAGATCACATTCTGGTAGAAATCAGACCTGGGGGAGACCGGAAGTGCTGAGTGTCTGCCAGAGGTGGGCGGAGAGCTTTCTAGCTGGACGGGGACTGCAGGGGCTAATGGGGTCAGGCTCTGCGGGCTCCAAGAAAGGTACACAATGGGGGCGTCTCGGTGCAGCCAGTGCTGGATGGGCAAAGGGGCGGAGCAGGGGGCAAACCTGGGAAAAATTGAGTCTCCAGGGGCCTTCAATACCCAGGCTATGTGAGTTGCATTTTGGTCAGATTGATTCATCTGGAATAAACGACAGTAAAGTCAAAGACTCCTTCTCTCATTGCTGAACGATAAATTAACCAAACGGATGCATAGAGGGGTGATCTGTAGCTGTCACAGGAGCCAGAACCCACAGCCCCTCCCCCACCAGAATTAACGCATTCAGACCTGCTGTTTGGACAAGCAGCCTGTTTAGACGGACAGGGGACAAGGCTGTGGGGTCTGACCGGCCTGGGTTCTCACCCCAGCTCTGCCACATCTGACCATGGCTAAAACAGACGTCGGGCCTCAGTTTTGCCCCCTGTGCAGTGGGCAGTGCCCGCATCACAGGCAACAGTGTAAGGTCACAGGAATGCCGCTAGCTGAGCCCACACTCAGCGCAGCCGCCTCGGCTCTCTCCCCAGATAGTGATAGGTGTCCCTCAAAGGATCGTGGCCCATCCC
This sequence comes from Cryptoprocta ferox, assembly GCA_028646485.1. Classification (NCBI taxonomy): domain Eukaryota; kingdom Metazoa; phylum Chordata; class Mammalia; order Carnivora; family Eupleridae; genus Cryptoprocta; species Cryptoprocta ferox. The sequence goes on along the minus strand of JAQQST010001564.1, from coordinate 6,105 downwards.
ATCCGCCCAGGCCAGACCAGCTTCCAGGAGGCCTCTAAAGTGACCATCACCATGGGAGACAGAGGCTCTAGCCTGAGAGGTAACGGGTGAGGGGCTTGCTTGGCCTGGGGAAGGTCCCCGCCAGGACCAGGGAGCAGGGAGGAGGCTCCTTGTGGCCCTCCTCAAACTCACGCCAAAGGCAGAGACAGCGTTTAATCCCCACTGGCCCGTTCGTTCCAGCTTTGTAGAAATCCGAGTTTTCTTTCTAAAAGAGCCCAGCACCCAGAAACTGCCTCTGTCTGAGCTGGAAACGCCACCTCAGCCCCCGCGCTCCCGAGGAACGAAAGCCCCTCGGCAATCCCAGAAAGTAATGACTTAGCAGGCCTCACCGCCGATTTTGGTTGTTGTAATTACCTACTCCAGTCCTGCGTAGAACATTCGACCGTGTCCCCTGCCCGTGACAGCCCTGGACAGGAGCTGCCAAAAATAAGTTTATCGATATGGGCTGGGTTTGTTTTTTGTTGTTGTTGTTTTTTAAACCACTTACCCGGTAGAATTAAATAACACTGTTCTCGTTCGGATTGATGAGGCGGCTTTACCGCACCGTGGGAACCTCCCTTTTCCTGCCTCAGGACACGGGGCCAAAGCTGTGCAGTGGCCGAGATGACACTCCGTGTATTAGTCGGGACGGTTGCCCTCCTGCTGCCCAGAAATAAATTGCCATTCTCCCCCAGCCGACAGGAACAGATGCTGTGCATCAGTGCGTCCGACACATCTGCCGTGCTGCTGGGTGCAGGCTCTAGCCCAGATGTGGAGATTCTGACCTGAAATTTTCCACGATTCAGAATATCCATCCTCCTCCGTAGAATTGTCCTCTGCCTTTACAACCTGTGGCTCAATCCCATCTTGGTGGCCCAGTGTGGAACGAACGTCGGATGTTTCCCAGCCTGGCAAGCCTGCAGTGTCCTGCTCTTGCTTCCGTTTTGGGGCCCTGCAGGCAGGTGCGGGGGGCCGGGGTGTGGTGGCCAGGAGGGCTGGCCCACGCCCTGTCACCCCTTCCCGTATGCAGGTGAGTGCTGAGGCTCCCAGATGAAGACCATCATGATTCTGCACCGGGAATCTCTCATCAGCTGTCACCTCCAGTTCAAGCAACACGTCTTCGATTTCCCAGTGTGTGACGTGTTCACGGCAGAACTTGGATTTGACGCCACGCTGGGTGAGTTCACAGGGTCTGCACACGAGCACTGGCCTGCACGGGGGCCCCTTTGCTGTGTTGGTCTCCCAGCAGTCGACTGTCCTGTCAGTCGTCTGTCAGGAGCCCAGCCTGTTGATCAATGCCCCACTCTGGCCTGGGGTCCTTTCTGGCCTCCAGGAGGCGTTGGCCATCCTGTGCTGGGTGACGGGTGGGCTCAGCACCCACCTACATGCAGCAGGCAGGACACAGTCGGGTTTGGAGAGCCCGGGTGCAAGTCCCTTTCTGCTCTTCCCAGCTCAGGCCCAGTGGTGTTGAGGCTGCTTCCCTCTGTGAAACGAGAAGGATGGTGCTTTGGCACTGAGAAGCGCAAGCGCGAGGTGTGTGGTAGGACCCTTGCTAACCGGCCAAGGGCCAGACGATGTGTCCCAGAATAACTGCCACGACCCGTGATGCCGGGCCTCAGGCTGGGGTGAGCTGGACTTGTGACACGGAGTGTCTGAAAAGAGGGGTGCCCACACGGGGTGGTTCGAGGGTTCAGAACAGTCGGTCTGTGATATGCTTAGTGCAGTGCCCAGCACACACTCCTGAGCAGTCTCCATGGCCGCTGCCCAGAGTTAACATGATGATGACCGTGGAGGAGCTTTGGGGCCGTTTTTCAGTTCCTTCCCAGAACGTGCAGCCCAGTCTTGACCAGAGGAGTTAGCAACAGCATCCTTATTTCCTCCCCCATCCTGAGCCAGGATGGGCAGGGCTGGACATGCACTGTTGGCCCGGACGTCCCAACCCCAGGGACGTCAAGGCAGCCGGGATCCGGTGAGCAGAGGATTCTGAGGAAGGAGCAAGAGAGCTGGTCACAGAAAGGGTGTCCAGGCCAGATCAGGGGTGCTGAAGAGGGACCTCCCTGGAGGAGGCGACTCCCCACCTGGGCTCTGAAGGATATGTAGGAGTTTTGCAGTTAGAAAACCAAGGAGAAAGTGCTGCATCTGGGCATGGGTGGGAGAGGTGACAACCTAGTGCTTCCGTGTCTCCGCAGGCCGGTACGTCCGCTCGGTCACGATGCACAGGCTTTTGGACCAGCTACTGAGGAACCTCAGCACGTGGGAGATGGCGCAGCTGGTCACCGCCGCCATGCCGGGCAGCCGCGTCTCTGGGGAGCACGTTGGCACCGAGGTGCCCTTCAGGCCAGGGCTGCACATGGAGCAGGCCGAAATCCTTTAGAGGAACCACTTCACCAGCTCTGAGGTCAATATCTTTGGTGCCATGGAGATTCTAGAGATCCTGGAGGTGAGTGGCGTCCACACATGAGCCAGGGCCTTGGAAAGGACCCGGAGGCCGAGAAGCCGAGGTGACACATGGAAGTCCTGGACCATCTCCCTTTAAAATTAAAAAAGAAAATTTTTTTAATGTAACGACCCTTAACCTTTTCTTTTTCCCCCATACAACTATCTATGAGGTTATTTAAGTGTATTCGTTACTGGGAATTGTTTTTTTTTTTTAATTTTATTTATATTTGAAAGAGAGAGACAAAGCTTGAATGAGGGAGGTGCAGAGAGAAGGAGACACAGAATCAGAAGCAGTCTCCAGGCTCTGTGCTGTCAGCGCAGAGCCCTATGTAGGGCTCGAACCCACAAACCGTATGATCATGCCCTGAGCCAAAGTCGGATGCTTAACTGACTGAGCCATCCAAGCGCCCCTAGTTACCGGCAGTTCTGCCAGACTTCCCCAACCAGGAGTTCGGTATGTGAGGGCAGTACCTAGCACAGAGCTTACCTAGCACATAGTATGTGCTCAGTGTACATTTAGTACGTTCAGTGAATGAAATCAGTGCAGGAATGTACGCTGACATGGGGAAGGAAGAAAAGCTCCAATTACTAACCTATTGCTGTCTCTCACACAGCCGCAGACAAGTCCCTAACCCTGGGCCTCAGTTTCCCTGTCTGCTGAATGCAGGGTGACTGACGTCCTAGGTCCCGCAGCACAGCAGGCTGGGAGGACACCTGGGGTGATGTGGCAAAGGGGTTTTTGGCCTCTCCATGTGCTCCATCCCTGATCTCGCTACAGGAAATGTGGATGAACATTCGTGGAGCGTGATGGCGATGCATTCGTTGCTGGTGACGGAGGGTCTGCCAGCCCAGGGCCTGAGCTGTTTGGGATCGGCCATTAACAGAGCACCAGGCTGTTCCCTTGGTAGGTTGGCGTTTGGTGATAGTTGATGTTGGTTTAGCATTTTTTTAACGAGCACTTGATTAGAATGCAATGATGTTGATTTGTCTTTTCCTTAAAAACGCTCCAAGTGAATTCAGTGTGCTCCTTCCCTGACTTTGCAGATTTCGCGCAGTCAGCCAGAAGGACCCGGGCAGCATCACCTACTTAGGAAGGGGTAGCAGGGTAGGGTCCCCACCCCTGGCCTTCGGGCCCCGGAGGGAAGCACAGCATGTCAGGCGGAAGTGGGGGCGGGGTTGTGGCTCTCCAGCCTAGTTCTCTCTTCCAGGTGAAATCAGGGTCCCCGGCCCTGCTGGCCTTTGAGAAGGAACAGTCTTTGGGGCTCCCCAGCTTCATCACCTACAGAGTCAGCATCTCAGATGCCACAGTCGGCAGCGGCCAGGGGCCTCTGTCCACCGCTCTGACCTTCTCCAGCCCCATGTCTCACCAAGACATCACCATTCCGGTCACCGTGGTCTTTGTGACATATCGCCGAGGGCCCGGTCCTCGTGAGTCATGGGATGGGACACAGCTGGGATGCACCTGGGCGAGGTGGGCCGGGTGGTCTTGGCCGGGGGTGGGAATCTGGGCAGGGGGTCAGGGAGGGGGGCGGGTCCAGAACTGGAGGACTCAGAAATGCAGAATATCCCACAAACGGATTTGGCCCATTCTGGTGGCTAGAGGGGTCCTGTTGAAATGTCACTAGATAGTGCCACGCCTCTACTCAACACTCTGCTTTGCCCCCCCCCCCGCCTCAGGGGGTAAAGCTCAAGTCTCTCCACAGTGTCTTGAAAGGCCCCACCGAATCTGCCCTCGCAGCCCATTTGTGACTTGTGTCCCGCCTTGAGCACCGTGCTGCAGCCACGCTGGCCTTCTTCCTATTTTGGGAACACTAGCAGCTCCCAGCTAAGCTGTTGTCATTCCCTGTTCCCTGTCGTCGGGACGTCTTTCCCCCAGATAGCCCCTGGGCCGCGCCCCACCTCTGTCAATCCCATCTTCCCTCAAACAGTCCCTGCTCAAATTTTAGGAAATCTGAGCCTTACCTACTCACAAATGCTTTTCCTGCTTCCACAGCACTGTTTCCAACTGTCAGCCGATAGAAAATTTAATACAATTAATGAGATTTTCCGGCGGTCTTCCCCGAGTGGAAGCTAAGGAGTCCATGTGGGACAGCACTTACAACAGGGCCTACCTAGCACATACAGTAGGTGCTCAATAACAGATGACTCATTTATCCCAAAGTCATGTGAAAGCACCTGTTGTGTGTCAGCCCACATGCTGGGCAAACTCCGGAGAAGGCCCCCACCTCGAGTAGGGCATGGAATTATGGGATTCCACATGCAGCAAGAAAGGAAGGATTCTAAACATGTGGCTGAAGAAATGGGGGGCACACAGTGGGGTTCATTGTGTGTCTGCTGGCTTGAGCGTGCGGGTCAAAGGGGCTGCATCCGCCAGGTCTGGAAGGAGGCAGGCGGTGGGCCATACAGTCAGAAGGACCCTGGGGTGATGTGCAGGATGAGGGGCCAGGCCCCGAGGAGGCTTGACAATCAGGCTGGGGGCTGCGGCTTTTTCTTGAGAGCAGGGAAGTGGCCTGTTCAGGTCTGGCCGGGAAGAGACTGAGGGCTAAGACCCATGTCAGGGCACTTGAAGAGGCCACCCCGTGCTTCCTGCCAAGCAGGGATGTGTCCTGACTCAGGACAGCCCACTTAGGAGGAGAGGCCGGGGTCCAGGATGAGGCAGAGGGAGATGGAAAAGGAATCCCCAGTCCTGGCTGCCCCGAGGTAGGGCCCCAGAGGGGGGGTGGCTTTGAGGTGGCTAAGGGGGGGCTCCCTTGGTGCATGGGCCTCCGTTCTGAGAGTGGTAGTACCCCTGTCCAGAGCCTTTTTCATCACCTCAGCCTCATGGCTGAACATCTTCTACGCTGCCTCGCCTTTCCGTGCAACAGGGCTGACTCCCGGGCCGCCCAAGTCCTCCGAACTCCCCCAGACAGCTCTGCTCCTCCCTGGAATGGGAATGGAACTGAACCCCCTCCAAACTGCGCCTTGGGTGGACATGGGTCGGTTCAAGGATCCCAAGATGGAAAAAGACGGAGCGCTGTGGCGACAGCGTCCCAGGACCGGCCGGTGCCCCAGGCCTCAGGCCGGCCACCTCGCCCTCTGGCCAGGCACACAGACACAGGGGACTTGAGCGGTGGTTGGGTCACTTGTCTCTCCGTTGATTGCAGACGGAGGCAGCCTTTTCCAGCACTTCCTGGATTCCTACCAGGTCATGTTCTTCACCCTCTTTGCCCTGCTGGCTGGGACTGATGTCATGATCATAGGTGAGGTGGGCTGCACTGTGTCCACTGGGTTGTGACCCACCCCCGACCCCAACTCTAACCAGCCATGTTGTCTTGCAGCCTACCACACGGTCCGCACGCCCCAGGAGCTCAACACACCCCCCAGACCTATCCCCAGAAGACAGCCCTCACGACAGCCCCCTCTGTGAGTAGCCAGCCTGTGGATGCAGCCAGGCAGAGCTGGGGTACTAGGGTACGAGGGAGGAGTGTGGGGAGCAAGGGCCCGAACCCCAGCTGTCAGGCCCTCTCACCCCACGCAGAAGTGGCAGCTGGGGTGCGAGGCCACCTTGCCCTGCTTGCTGGTCCTGGGCAAGGAGAGCTTTCCCCAGACAGATCCGTGGAGGGTGCAGGGCTGGTAGTGGGAGCTGTCCCTGCAGGGGTGCATGTTGGG
>JAQQST010001563.1:0-12292 GCA_028646485.1 Cryptoprocta ferox | reverse complement strand
CCAAGAATATAACAGGATGTTTTTAGTAGAAAACAGGATTAACATACATATTATTTAAGTTAGTAATGCTAAGGTTAAAACATAGGTTAAGTTGTATATAGATAGGCTAGGAGTTATTTTCATTGGCTCATAAACTACAAGAGAAAGAATGTTTGTTAACAAGTTGCTTGAGAAAGGCCTTTCTTTGATATAAGCACAATGGGGGACCTATGTGTGTTGGCTTTGTACCTGGGTTTCCCACATTCTTATCCATCCTCATAACTGAAGTCAGTATAAGGGAGGATATTTGTAGAATGTAGACATTGGGAAGGGACCATGTTCTGACCTTGTCTTCTATTTCTTATCTCCAAATTAGGCTCCTTTTCTCCGGGCCAGACTCAAATGCAATTTTTGTGTTTTTAACCCCTTCAAGTCTATGTTTTGGGTCTGCAAGGCTCATTAGAAGAGTCTTTTGTCAAACATCTATAGTGTTTTGATCTAAAATCTCTTATGCAGGGACAGGAAAATGTTTTTTCTTATGGGATAACTGTGTGGGGAATATCGGTCTGATATGGAACACTGTAAGGCCTAATTAATGACAACAGGCTTAATTTCACATGAGCAGTAGTAGCAGAAGGAGATACCAGTTTCGCCTCTCATGGCAGGAGCTGTGCAAACGTCTGCCATTTCCTCACTGTGACTGTGTCATCCAGTAAGGCTGATGCGGCTCCCAGCATGTAGGAGTAGGGGGAAATGTCATTATTCACTGATATTAATATTATGAACTTAGAGTTTGGCAAAAGTCCTGGGTTCATAAACAGTTTATAAAGGTCAGATTATATTTTCATATATCATTAACAAGCAGTTAGAAAATGGAATTTAAAATGGGCAATATTAACATTAGCATGAAAAATATCTAACAAAATAGATCTAATAAAAAAATGTGGAAGACCTTTATGCAGAAACCTAAAAACACTACTGAGAGAAATTTTAACAGACCTAAATAAGTAAGGAGATATATTTATGGAATGGAAGATCCAATACTGTAAAGCTATTAATTTACCCAAATTGGCTTATAGATCTATAAATTTAAGGCAGTCTTAGTCTAAATGAAAATAGAATTGTGTGTGTAAATTTACAAAGTGATTTAAATTGATATGGAAATAAAAAGCTAAGAATAGATGAGACACTCACAAAGAAGAATTTATTGAGAGAACTTGTTCTACCAAGTATCAAGACATCTTTAAGTATTAGAAATTTTAAAAATATAGTATTTTGGCACAAGGATCAGTAAATAAACCAGTGGAATAGAATAAAAAAAACCCAGAATAGACTTATGCATATATGAGAACTTTATTCATGACACAGGTGATACTGCATATCAGTGGGAGAAAGATGATCTTTCAATAAATGTGTAGGAAAAATTGGATATTGTTATAGAAGAAAAGAAATTTAGGCCCAAACTCATATGCACACACAAAAATAACTCCAGATTGGTGAAAAACCTAAGGGAAAAGCCAAACAACAAAGCTTTGAAAATAATATCTTCATGGGCTTTCTTAAACAAGACCCAAAAGCACTGAGGTTAAGAAAAGGATTAATTTGACCATATTAAAATTAAGAGTTTGCGTTTATAAGAAAAAGACTTTAAGACAGTAAAAAGGTAATATTGAGTGGAAAAAGAAAGCAGCAAAACATATAACCAAGGACTCATAACCAGAATATGTAAAGAACCCTGCAAAATCAATAAGGAAAAGGAAGGATAACCCAATAGAAAAATGGACAAAAGACCTGATCAATTCCAAAGAAGGGATATCTGCATAGTTAACAAACCTATACAAAAATGGAGAATCTCATTAATAATTAGGAAAATGCTGAGTAAAACAATGAGATAGCATCCCACATTCACTGGATTGACTGAGTCCTGAAAAATTAAAAAGTTCAAGAAAAAATGGAAGAGTAAAATGTAAAAAAAAAATACAATGGTAGAGCTAAATCCTACCACATTAATAATTACATTAAATATCAATGGACTAAACATTCAGTTAAAGGATAGAGGTTATCAGACTGGATTAATAAAGCAAGCAAGATTTACTCAATTATATACCATCTAAAAGAGATTAACTTTATTTATTTTTTCTTTTTTTTTAATGCTTATTTATTTTTGAGAAAGAGAGAGACAGAGTGAGAGCAGGGGAGGGGCAGAGAAAGAGGAAGACACAGAATCCTAAGCAGGTTCCAGGCTTCGAGCTCTCAACACAGAGCCCGAGGTGGGGCTCAAACCCACGAGACATGAGATCATGACCTGAGCCAAAGTTGGACACCCAGATGACTGAGCCACCCAGGCACCCCTGCAAGAGATTAACTTTAAATATAAAGACACAGGTAGGTTGAAATCAAATGGATAGGGGATATACCATACAAACAATAAATATAAATAGGTTGGAATGGGTATATTAAGATCAGTTAATATACTTGATAAAACTAGGTATATTAACACACAAAGAAAGGCTACAAGGTAATTTCACACATCATTCTACAAACCTTAAAGAGAATAATTACAGAATCTAGTAGCACATTAATGCAGTAATAGTTTATACCCTCTTGGATTCATACCAGGAATATAAGTACAGATTAATAGATGAAGGGGGAGAAATGATAGGAGTATCTCTAGGTGTATATGGGTATTTTACAAATTTTAACATCTATTGTTTATTTAAAGAAAAAATACCTTGTTTGGGGGAAGAATCTGTTTCCAAGCTTCTTCAGGTTGTCAGCATTCAGTTTCTTGTGTTAGGACTGTGGTTTCCATTTCCTTGCTGGCTATAAGCTGGGAGAAGCTCTCAGCTCCCAGAGGCTGTTCATATTCCTCAACACATGGCCCACTCCATCTTCAAAGACAAAAATGGCATGCCAACTCCCCCATCATACTTGGAATCTCTCTGACGTGCACTTCTACCACCAGCTGGAGAAAACTCTACACTTTTATATGGCTCATGTGATTAGGTTGGGTCCATCTAGATAGTCTCTCTTAAGGTCACTGATTTGTATCCTTAATTACATCTGAAAAATCCTTTTGCCGTGAAGCCAAAATGATCATGGGAATAACATTATGGGACAGAGAGTAATGAATCCATTAGGATTCTGCCTGCAACTGAAGTTCAGAGGATCAAAGACAAGATTGTGAAGGTGTCATATGTACAAGTCAGCAGAAAGGTACCATGAAGCTGTGAAGAAAGTGTTTAAAACACATGATTCTTTCTCTGTAATCAATCTGAGTGGAAAAAAATTGTTCTCACAAAGAAAAAGAGTTAAAAGGTGAAAAAAAGGGGAGAGGGCTATAAGTTACAAATACTAACAAACCAATAATTAACATGAATTATAAGAAGAGTATTCTGAAATTCTAGTCTCTCACCATCACAAGATTTTTATGTGGGATAATTTGGAGATGTATATCTTAAAAATTTATAAAGCTTTCTTAAGTATCTCTCAAAAGTGGTTTCTACACAATAAAAAGAACCTTCAAATTGGCAGTATTTTTGTTTTTCTTTTTCTTAACCCATCGGTACAAAATGGGTCACTAAGGCTTTTTTCAAGGGACCAATGGAAGTCATTCAGCTACTTTCTAATTAACTATTTCACAATATCTTAAACTGATAGGAAGTACTTGACTAATTTTATTCTGTTATGGGACAATAATACTATATGACAATTATTAAAAATGTTAGAGTATTTTTTTAAAGCAAGGTTTAATAAATTAAGGCTTAGATAAGTTTGTAAGTGAAAAAATTCCATGTTATAGTATTAGAATTTACTAAGTAAGCATGAATATGTTTTGTGGAGAGCCTACAGTGTATAGTGTATTCTTTAGCATTTTAAGGATCGGTTGTCAGACACAAGCCCAAAATAATCTCTGACACATAGTACCCAGTTCACAGTCATCCAATCCATTATAATTTGATCCTTAGACACCGAGGGTGTCAGTTTGTTATTTAGCAGCTAATATCCTTTTTTCAACTTTTCGTACATATAAACATAATCTGAATGACAATAGCTTGAGGAAAAGGCAACTTCCCCACTCCATCTATCACTTATAAGCTTATTTATATACCTGCAAGCTTTTAAAAAATGTTTTGATAATATCAGCTGGAAAGGCATGGAAATTAATAAGAACATACTTGTAATCTACTTGGGTTTTCTCGGTTTCATTTTCATAACAGACTTTCCATAATGATTTCCAAGGTTTTTATGAGGTGGAAGAAAGGCAGCATGTCATCATAGAAAGCGCCCTATATTGGATCCAGGTCTGTGCTCTGGGACTGACTGCTACTAACTATTTGGGTAATCTTGAACAAGTCTCTTTAACCTTTTCTGGTCCTAGTTTTTCAATCCATAAAATAGGCTGTCTTAGATCATTGTTTCCCAAGGTGTGTTTCATTCATGAATGGTAAGTGCTAAAGAAAGTTTGGGAAAATTGGATTAAACTAAGTTAAAGAGGTTTCTGTAGTGCAGGACTTCGCAGAACCTTTAATGTGCCAGAGTGTTTTGTGAATTTCCAAGGGGGAAATAGATTATTTAGGATCTTTAAATTTACCTGACTATGTAACTCTTTTATTGAAAAGCATGTAATAGAAACACTGTTGAGAAATGGTGAATCAAGTTACTTCTGAATTACTTTCCAATACCCGGGTTCTATAATGATATCCAGACCATTGTTCTAAGCCTTTAGGGACACTCACATCTCGGTATTAGACTTTAGGTCTGTTTTCTTAGAAATTTGTCCAGGGAGCAAGAGTTGCATGTAATTGGGTTTACAATTAGTAACATAGACTTGAATCCTAAAATATATTAGAAGGAAAGTATAGAGACATATGCCATTACTGACATTATTAACACTTGTGAGTAAAATAGCTTTTTGACTGCAAGAATGAAAAGTTTTAAACTTGGTATTAATATTTTGCTCTGACTTTTTATTGAAGTTGAAATAAAATTGCTATTTTAGCTTTTTAAAGGGTGATTATTACAACTATTAAAGGAAGAAAAATATTTAGGAAGCCAGCAATCCTTAATAACAAATTCTCAGCCATAAAAAAAAATGACATCTTGCCATTTGCAATGATGTGGATGGAGCTAGAGAGTATTATGCAAAGTGAAATAAGTCAGTCAGAGAAAGACAAATACCATATGATTTCATTTGTATATGGAATTTAAGAAACAAACAGATGAACATAGATTTAAAAAAAAGAGAGAGAGGCAAACCAGAAAACAGATTCTTTTAACTATGGAGAACAAACTGATGGTTACTGGAGGGTAGGTAGGTGGGGGGATGGGTCAAATGGGTGATGGAGATTAAGGAGGGCACTTGTGATAAGCACTGGGTGTTGTATGTAAGTGATGAATCACTAAATTCTACACCTGAAACTAATATTACACTGTATGTTAACTAACTGGAATTTGTTTATTTATTTATTCATTTATTTTAAATGTGTATTTACTTTTGAGAGAGAGAGAGAGAGAGTGCACTAGCAGGGGAGGGGCAGGGGGAGAGGAAGACACAGAATGTGAAGCAGGCTTCAGGCTCTGAACTGTTAGCACAGAGCCAGTCGCAGGGTTTGAACGCATGAACCGTGAGATGATGACCTGAGCCGAAGTCGCCACTTAACCAACTGAGTCATCCAGGCACCCCAACTAACAGGAATTTAAATAAAAACTTGAAAAAAGAAAAAGTATTTCAGCATATAAAAATAACAAATAGATGTTTAAGTAACAAATAGATTTTTCATTAATTATTCCTATCTAATTTTTCAAGGAGTGACATATTTGCACATTATTTGCAATCTTTGAAAAGGATTTTTACACGTGCTAAGCAGCTCCACTGTTACTTTTGAGATCTGTTTTTTTCTTTTTGTATTATAGAAACTGTAGTCATTAAAAATTTTTTTGACAGTGATACCTGTTTTGAACACATTTTATTGACATTGGATTTGACTTCTTGTGGTACCCCTTTGGCAGACATTTTAGACAAATGTCCTCCAGGTTACTGTATTTCATAGGTCAGTAAGTTATATATTTCTAAAATTGGGCAGGGGAGTTTCCCAACTTTTAAATTTTGTCAAGTGAGCAAAATAAAAGCAAATAGCAAAAATCATTAATAGAAAAAAAAGTTAATAGAACAATAGTTTGATTAAGTGCTTTTCAATAAAAGAGTTGTACAGTCAGGCAAGTTTTGAGACTCTTGAATATGTCTTTCCCATTTGGAAATTTAAAAGGAACTAGCAAAACCCCTCAAAAGACAAACAACAACAACAACAACAACAACAACAACAACAAAAAAGCAACCAGCACCTACTATCTCCAAAAGAAAAAGAGAGAGAGAGAGAGAGAGAGAGAACATTCTAACACCATGATTTTGGAAAAGATATAACATCCGAATAAATGGGTTATTTCAATTTTAGTTTCATAAAGAGTTAACTGTGTTGCCTCCCCTTTCCCTCAGTTTCACATGGAGAAGGGAAAACCCGGCTGCAAAATTTCTTTCGTCCTGGGAACAGCTATTGTTTCCAATGGAGCGCGAGGAGCTTCCGCCCTGCAGCGCTGAGGTCCTGCTCTCTAGGACCCCAGTCAGTGCTCTGCTGCCACTGGTTCGGAAGCCACTTCTATGCTACGGTGTTTGAGGGGGGAGATGGGTTTTGTTTGTTTAACATCCCTCTTTATTTCTTTTACACTTTCTCTTATCACCGCTTATCTTCTCCTTTTGCCCCCTTCATTGACAGACTGATTATTCCCCTAGTTCCTTTTTCCTAACTGGAAAACGCAGAATCAAAATTGCCTAACACTCGTTCAACTACAGCAAAGCAATCCAGACGCCGATTTCTCCCTGGGAGGGAGTCAAAGGACTGGCAGTCGGACCGGGCTTGGTGGTTGTCCTAAATGCCCTTTTTGAATTGGGTACCTTAAACTACTTTTACTGTTGCCTCGGCCTTTGCATTCCCAGCAAGGAAGCACTTTGAGTCAATTATTCTTTGAAACATTACTTTCAGTGCCACTGAGAGTTGGTGACATTTTCCTTGGTTGCCTCTCATGACCTATTTATAATAACTGCTTTAAAAATATGCCTAGTTTGACACTTTGGAATCTGTCAGAAATGTGGGAGCATGAGTAGAAAAGAGTATGAACTAACAAAAGAATAAATAAACTCTCCACCACTGTTTAAATCCTTTTTTCAGAACTTTCATAAGTGTTGTATATCCTATCACTTACCCTAGTGGAATTGGTTCATCTACTGAAATTAGAAGGAAGGCAGAGTGTGTGTGTCTCAGGGAACGTAAGTCGGGAGGCTTGTTGGAGGATTGTTGAGAAAGTTATTTTCTGATTGCAGCTGTTGTCTTAGTGAAATAAAAAGCAAGTTTATCAGTGAGAGTGAGAAAGGTCAAGGGGCTGGAGATATAAGAGGCGAGAAGAAAGTGTGAAACAGCTGTAGGGGAAACTGGGAGAGTAAATAAACAAGGGGAATGAAATAGGATTTCCCATGCATCCTGGGGACCCTCCTGAGATTTGTGACCACCAGTTTAAAGTAACGCCCCTCAGCATGTTGGGTGGTATCTTTCCAACTATGTCCAACTGCTCATATTTGGAAATAGAGTAGACAGAGCATTAGATCAGGGTTGTTAACTTTTCCAGGCAAGGACAACAGAAGGCAAAGGAGCTGAGAGTGGACGTTTTATGCAAGAGAGTGATGGTGAGGAGTACGATGGTGATGATGGTTTGTGGCATCTAATCTGGGTAAAGAAAGAAAGGAGAATGTGAAGGAGTTGCTGGACAGTAAAAAGATAGTGGATGGATGGAGTAGATATTCTGGGAAGGGCAAAGAATTATTGGAATGATGATAGCTGAGGAAGTGAAATGGAAAAGTACAAGATGGTTTTATTCTGGAACCAGAGTAGAGCTATAATCAAAGGTTTGAAGGTGATGCAGTTGTTGGTAATGGCAGTGTCTAGATATGACCCTAAGTGAGGTCAGGGTGGAAAAGTGGCAAGATCCTGTAATTGTTTGATTTATAGGGAAAAAGGCAATGATGACAAGTTAAGAACACTCTTGGTGTATTAACTTTATCCAATTTAATGAGGAGTTTCATTACGGTTTAGCTGCTTGGGAGACTGGAACCAATACGGCACCCTGCTGCGGAAAAGTTAGCTGAGGGGAAAGAAAGCTTTCCACTTAGAAAAATATCACGAGTAGCTGTAATCATTTTTTTCAAATCTTTAAATATCTTCTAATTGATAAATAAATAGAATATGCTACATCTATAAAATGGAATATCATTTGGCAATAAAAAAGAATGAACTATTCATATGTGCTATAACCCAGTTATGCCTTAAAAATATTATGCTAAGTGAAAAAAGCTGGCTGGCTTCATATTGTATGATTCCATTTATATGAAACATCCAGAGTAGGCAAATCTATCGACAGAAAATATATTGGTGATTTGCTAGGGCTTTGGGAGGGAGCATGAGGGCCAATATGGAGCGACTGCTAATGGGTATAGGGTTTCTTTTTAGGGTGATGAAAATATTCTAGGATTTTAGACTCTGTGATTATTCTAGAAACTATTAAATCATACACATACATCAATATATAAATGGTGTGGTATATGAATTATGTCAATACAGTTACTTTTTTCATGAGAAATAAATCTTTAAAAAATCAGCAACTAAGACATTTGAGAAAACTGAAGTGAAAGACATTCAATGCTTTGCTTAAAGGCTGCTGCTAGAGTCAAGATTTAAACTGGGGTTGTGAGCTCTGGGACTAAACTACTAACTTCAATGCATTCTAGTATATTGACATTGACTAGTTACTGTTTGTTCTATTTTCCCCTATCAGAATATTATGAATAAATTATTTTTCAGTATAGCAGTAGGACAAATTTGTGAGTCAGAATGACTATCCTCAGCAGCAATATACCGGCAAAAGTTTGAGGGGGATTGGGAGTGGAGCAAGGCAGCAATTCTTTAAACTTGGACCTGTTTTTTCCATTGTGACTGTACAGAAATATTCTGTATGTTCGAGGGTCTTTGTGTTCACTGTATTGTGTTCTGTCCTGATTCAACAAAACAGTTTTGAGCATCTATAAAATGGCAGGCACATTGTCCTATAATTTAAGAGAAATTACTAGTGCCTACTTACCACTTCCTCCTAAAAATTCCAAGAACTGTGTTTGAACCTGTTGATGACTGTGCTTGAACCTGGACTTCATGGTCTTCGGGTCCATACATTATGATCATTCTCTAAACCTATATAGAATGAACATTTCTAAAGTAAAAACCTTAAAAAAAAAACCTTTCCAGTAAAGAGAATATTTAAAACTGTCAGAAGGTAATTTTGAGGAGCGGAGGTAAAGGTGGGTTAGTTTATTCCAGCATGTCAGTTGCTTCTTATGGAAATACTGTGGGTTTTAGCATCCATTAGCATTGTTAAATATAGTTAGTGTTGCCTACTTGTACACCTGCATAAAAGAGATTCAGTATACAGGAGTATCTTCTTTTTATCTATCTACCTACTTATCTATCTATCATCTATCATTTTTTAAAGCTTATAAGCTCTTCTACCAAATATATGGCTTAATAAGATGATAAAATTATAGGAACTCATGGTACCCTAGAAATGCTCCAGTCCAGTGCTTCTAAATCATTGTTGGTGGAACTGAGGCTCTGAGACACTGGGATTTGCTGTGAGCTTCTGCCCTTTGTGTGGCGGGACCATTGTGCCTACTCACCTTTCTTTTTAAAGTTGCAACAACATGGTATTATAAAGGCATTTGTGAGGGCACCTGGGTGTCTCAGTCGATTAAACGTCTGACTCTTGATTTCAGCTCAGGTCTTGATCTCACGGTGGTGAGGTCAAGCCTCACACTGGGCTCCACGGGAGCCTACTTAAAAATAAATAAATAGATAAATAGATAAAGGAAGGAAGGAAGGAAGGAAGGAAGGAAGGAAGGAAGGAAGGAAGAAGGAAGGGAAGAAGGCAGGTATTTGTGATGAGTGCTTCCAGGTTTTCTACCAGAGAAGCTTTGGTGAGGAAACAAGATAGACATGGGGGGATTAAAGTTGCATTTTTTTTGGTTCACCTTAGAAGATACATGAATATACTTGGAAATACAGGGTGCTTTAAATTTTTGTGGTGTTTTAAAGCTGAATAGTTACACTGTTTTAGAAACTGAGCCCTTCCCTCACAGAGGGCTCACAAAGGGCTACTGGTCCACGTTCTGCTTGGCTCAAAGGCATTCCTGTCCTGCTCTTGCAGCTTTGGTCATTTCTAACTTTCCCTCTGACTCTAGTCTCTTTTTTCTCAACAGTATACCTTTGAGTTAAGAAAAAACTTAAAAGAACTTACCCTGTACGCTGACCACACTGAAAGGGCAGGAGTGTTGCAGTGTCCTCAGCAGGCCAGGGCGCTCATACCTTTGATGGCCTTGACTCCCTGGAGGTGCTGAGAGGACACGGAGTCAGAGAGCTCACCGTCACGTGCAATGCTGTGCACCCAGTTCACACTGTCACCTTTTGGAAAGCCGAGGTAACTTTTCTTTGTGAAAATAAGCATATAGAGTACATTCATTTGTTGTTTTTTCTTTATGTGTTATCAGAAATTATATTTTAATCAAAGATTCAGTCTATGAATCTTTTAAAAAAATCATCCTCCCTCCCCTAAAAATCCATTTACTTATGGGAAATATAGAGTAACTAACCTCCAGCACAGGGAATAACTGCCTTGAACCATAATCTAGAGAAAAGAGATTTTCCTTTCCTGGTACTGAATACTTCAGTAACTTTTTTTAAATCTTTATTTATTTTTGAGAGAGAGAGAGAGACTGAGTGCAAGTAGGGGAGGGGCAGAGAGAGAGGGAGACACAGAATCCAAAGCAGGCTGCAGGCTTTGAGCTGTCAGCACAGAATCCGATGCGGGGCTTGAACCCACAGACCAAGAGATCATGACCTGAGACGAAGTCGGATGCTTAACCGATTGAGCCACCCAAGCGCCCCTTCTGTAACTCGTTATATGTTTTTTCTCGTTCACCCAAACACTTCTGCCTTATTTTAAGGAGAACAGGGGACTAATATTTAAGGGACATTTGCAGCTCCTATTGTTCTTAGCCAATCAGAGAGTCACATAGATTAACACTTACTTCTGCTTTTCTTTTTACACACACACACACGCACGCACGCACGCACGCACACGCACACGAACATAAAACATCAACATTTTGAGAGACAAACAAAGGAAGAAGAGCTTACAGAAGGGGGTGGAAATGGGGAAGAGGAGATGAGTGCGTGAGGTCTCAGTATTTCTGAGCATGAAAAAGAGAGTAAAGGAGAGAGGGTAGGGTGGGAGAGATGGTCACGGCAAAAGAGGAGAGATTGCAGAGATGGGAAAAGAGCAGGAGAGAAGAAAAAAAGAAACACAGGGAAAGCAAATTAGACAAGCACTTGATTTGATTCTGAGTCATTGCCACAGTGGCTGTTCCCTCCGGCTCTCTCCCCTCCCTTGAAAATGCGGGTCAGACACGTTACACTCTCTCCCTGCACTGAGGGAACCTTCATGCTGTCATCATGTGCATTTTCTTCATTGCTTTAATGACTGCTCCTGGGGATAGGATTTCTTTTTGGGGCAATGAAAATCTTCTGGAATTAGATATTGGACAACTTTGTGAATACATAAAATCTACTGAGTCGTACACTTAAAAATCAATGAAGTAAGAAAAATGAGATTCAAGCCGTACTTCTGTTCTTTTCTAATGTTGTTTTCCTCAGAAATGGGACACCAGGTTGCCTTACTTCTCTCTCCAGTTAAAAAATACTCATGCTGGGGGCACCTGGGTGGCACAGTCGGTTGGGTGTCTGACTTTGACTCAGGTCATGATCTCACAGCTTGTGAGTTCGAGCATTGCTTCGGGCTCTGTGCTGACAGCTCAGAGCCTGGAGCCGGCTTCAGATTCTGTGTCTCCCTCTCTCTCTCTCTCTCTGCCCCTCTCTGGCTCGTGCTCTGTCTCTCTCTGTCTCAAAAATAAATAAACATTAACTATCCTAAAATTCATATGGAACCACAAAAAAACCCGAATAGCCAAAGTAATACTGAAGAAGAAAACCAAAACGGGAGGCATCACAATCCCAGACTTTAGACTCTACTACAAAGCTGTCATCACCAAGACAGTATGGTACTGGCACAAAAACAGACACATAGACCAATGGAATAGACTAGAGAGCCCAGAACTGGACGCACCAATGTATGGCCAATTAATCTTTGAGAAAGCAGGAAA
>JAQQST010001562.1:0-12300 GCA_028646485.1 Cryptoprocta ferox | reverse complement strand
CTTAGGGAGAATCATTCATTCATTCATTTGGTTCACTGAACACATATTAGAAGAATGCCTACTGTGTACCAGTCTCTGTTCTAGGTATTCAGTCTGGGATTGTGGAAATGAGATGTGGCGATACTATGGCAGGGACCTCAGACAGATGACATGAACATCCTGTGAGAGCTGGGGAGAAGGTGGCAGTCCAAGATCTACTCCCAGCATGGGGCAGTGAGAAAGGCAGGTCTCCTCCTTCCCCACCAAGAAGGTGAGGCTTCCATAAGTGAAGACTGTGGAGTATGTGATGTCATTATGTGATGTCATCAGTTAAGAATGAAACAGCCATAAAGGAAAGGATGGGAGGGACAGTGGTAAGTTGACAGCCATGTTTAGTCCTGGCCTCTGATTCTCACTAATTAGTCCTTAGGGAAGCTGTCTGTTCTTAGGTCTTCTACTAGCTTGTCTCTAACAGTCACTCCCCTTGTTTATATTTTTCACTCCAGCTGCTCACTCAACCCCTGCCTCCACCTGTTCTGGGTTCTGGACCCTTGTGTGTCCTAGTCATTGAGACCTGGTTGACTTTATTTCAACTATTCATTAATCTGGTCTTTATATTCTTGGATTGCACTGGAAAGGTGATAGAATGTATCCCTCTCTCTTCCTTTCACCTACTGGCTCTGGAGCCAAAGCTTGCTTGTGATACCTGCCATCTAGAGAAACTTAACCCCTGTTTTCCAGTCCTACACCCAGACTCACATCCAGCCTTCCTTTGGCCTTACCCCCTACGGTAAAACCTTATGTATTACTGCCTTTATTTCTTCCTCGATAAGAGACATGACCTTTGGATTCCCATAACCAATTTTGGTTTAACATAACCTAAAACAGAATTTACCTCCATATGCCTCATTCTTTCTGTACTTTGGTCAGGTTGCAGACGTAGAATTTATTGCATTATATTTGCCTGCTCCATTAAATTATGAAATCTCCGAAGACAGCAATTGTCCTTAATTATCTCTATGTTCCAAAATTTAGTTCAGGCTCTGGAAAATAAAAGAAGACCAGAAGATCTTTAATAAATTATTTTTCAAAATTAATTGGAAATTGTTACACTGCCAGAAAAGCTAGGGCCAACCTGCACTATCAGGGAGGAATAGGACCATTTGCTGCTACAGGGCAGCAGGGACTATAAAACAATTCCAGAGATGGCACTGTCATCTTCAAATTATGTGGGGGAACTTCCATGGTCAGCTGATAGAGTCAGTGATGCAATGATGTGGCCTCCCTCTCTGCTTGGAGAGAACTTCCTAGATACCAATATGGCACAAAAGTTAGTTTTGTGTATCATCATTCACAACTTCCCCCCCCCTTCCTCTAGCCTGCTAAATATAAGTCTGTGCTTGTTTTTTCAGTGTTGCGTTTTCTCTCTCTTCCAAAAGAGGTAGTATTCTGGCTGGCTGAGAAAGGAGCTAAGTTCATCTATAGAATAAAGACCATCCAGGGGAAGGAGGAGAAGAATAGAAATCACAGAGAACTGTGGAGAGAAATTGAACTTGGGGGGAGGTCATTTTGCAAAGAGAGCTCTGCAGCTGCTAAAACGTGAAAAGGAATTAGAAAAGGGAAGGGGTGAATGGGCCCCTCTGGTGTTCTTTAAGAAAAGCAGATAAAAGATTTTACTTGGAAAAAAATTTTTCCCTGTATTTTTTATTGCTCTATTCCTTGCATGGCACATGGAAAGTTCTCAATAAATATCTATTGAATTAATTCCTTAAATGTTCCTTAAATTTTGGAACTGTATCTTCAACACGTGATGGTGCCCAGACTGTAGACCCTGCATTCACACCAGTCACAGTAGTATGGGACTGGAAGCATAGTCCTTTGACACAATGAATCTTCTATAGTGGGGTATGACGGAGGAGCAAGGGAACATATATCAACCCACCCCCAATTTCACAGTGAAACTGTGCAATGCTAGTTCAGGACCAAGGACAGCATCTGTTGGATGCTCCCCCTCAGGTTTTAGTGCTGCCGCTCCCATGCTTGTGTGTGATTCAACATCCTGAGCCCCTTGTCTTTTCATTACACTTGCTCTGTAACCATCCCAACTGGAGTCAATCCAACTACTGCCTTATCCATTTCTAGACATGGGCCACCAAATACTGCCAGAGAGAAATGACAAAACTAAGCCCTAGGATGACACGCAAATTCATGGTCTCTTGTCTTAGCTTCACCACGCAGTCTTAAGATGTTATCATCACCCTACCCTATGCCCCACGATGGCTATTACAAACCTCTGTCACTCTAGCCCCTCATCTTTGCCTGCCCTTTCAGTCATGGTATATGATTCTGCCTCCTGCTACCATAAGATATCGAAGTTACAAGGTAAGAATTTCTTTAACTTTCTTTTTACACTCTGTTTTGTCAGCTCTCAAAAGAAAATGTGTCCTTTGGCCTTGTTGAAACAAATTCTTCTACCTTTGCTTCTGATTTTTCTCCCCATCCCTCCAGTTTCTCTTGGACCAGATGGCATTCCATCAGCTATCCACCCCTCTCCTCTGGATCTTTCTAGACCCTGCCCCAAATACTGGTTGGTGTTCCTAGACAACTGTGACATTACATCATAGTCATGTAGATTTGGGTACCCTATTCCAGGCCTGCTGAATCAGACTTGGGTGGGGTTGGGGGTTGGAATCTATATTTGTAATAAATATTCCTAGGTCAGGAAGCCCTGCCCTCTTTTATTCTTGTGCCCCCCCTCCAAACCATCCTCCACTCAGGATGTACTCTCTGAAGTGCATCTTTGCTCACATAATTCCCTGTTAAAAGCCATTCAGCAGTTTTTTGTTTTACAAGTCAGGGTGAAGGTGGGATGCACATGGCACACTCAAAATGGGTGATTTGAAGAATTTAATGAAGGTGATATTTTAAAGGTGTGTCAGTGAGAGGGACCTAAATGAGGGCTAGTTCAGGACCCTAGTGCTAGCACCAGGGGCCCTGGAAGGGTCAGGGGAGGGAGTGGTTACTTGTTTAGAAGAGAGAGCTGCCTGACTTGAGCTGCATTTAGTGGAGAGATGCATCCAACTACAGCAGTGACAATAAAGGAGAGATGAAAATAAATAAATACTCCTCCTTTTGCCTTCCTTCTTCTGAATTCTTTCTAGCACTCTCCATTGAATGAGTGGAAGAGCCAGTAATGCAGTCTGTATTAGTCAATCTCCGGGGCATGGAACATGGTGGAGAAGGAAAAAGAGTGGGATTTGGGGGAAGTTGGGGAGAGAGATGGGACACATAAATACAAGTTACCTAGCATTTGTTTCTAACCAGTGCTTATAAGATAGGGACCAGACCTTCATGGTGGCACATAATGTCTTCATCAGGCTGTGCCCTCCTGCCTCTTGTCCTCCCCTGTAGTCACTGTAGGTTTCTGGGGCTCTGGAGCAGCCCAGGCTATTCCTTTGCTCATGGCTCTGCTTCTATTACCTCCTTTGCCTGGAACACCCACTCTGTTCTTATCCACTTGACAACTGCCAAACTTTCTGCAAAACTAACTTAAAGATGATACCATCTTTATGAAGTCTTTCTCCAACCTCCTCCTCAAATAGAACTGACAACTCTCCTTTTTGTTTCCATAATATCCCACAGTTATTCCATCATCATAATAATAGTTAACATGTTTGGAGTGCTTACTGTGTGTTAGGCACTGAGAGGTTTGCCTGTGTTAACTAGTTAAACCCTCATAACAGATTTATTACCCCCATTGTACTGATGAGTAAATGGAGACCCAGAGTGATTAAGTAAAATCGCACTGGATCACCTAGCTAATAATTCACGAAACCAGGATTTGAAGCCAGGCAATCTGGCTCTAACTGTTAATCACTCTGGCACCAGTACCATTTGACTCAGTTGGATTAATTTATTTAAGTGTCTGTCTTCCTTTACTAAACTCTTAACTCACCAAGGATAGGATGGTGTTTTACTGACTTTTTCCTCCCTAGTCCCCTGCCTTACCCCAGTGCTTAGCACAGAACTTGGCAAATGGAAGTTATTTAATAAATGGTGAATAAAAGGAATGAGTGAAGGGTGAAGGAAAATGAATCTTTTGCAAACATTCTCTCTTTACAGCTGAAAAGCCTGCAGCTCAGAGAAGCTACGTAACTGTCACTGGCAGAACCTGTGCTATAATGTCACCCAGATCTACTTGGCTACAAAGCCCATGTCCCACCCCTCATCATGTCAGGGTGCTTTCAAGCAGAATACATGACTTTAATGCAATACAATTGGCCCCAAACAAAAACATGGTACATCACCTGGTTCATTGTATGGAACTAGTGTAACTCTGATAACTCAAAGGAGATTGAGTGCCATTTGAGATCAAGACCCAAAGCAGAAACTCTACTCAGGAATAATATATTTGTGCTAGGGGGAGGGGAGGTTGGAGGTATGGGACAGGGAGAGAGTTCTAAGTCAGAATGCAAGGTAATATCCAAAGAGTTGGGATTGAAGAACCATATTTCTGAAACCATAGGACAGGCATCTGACCCAGTCCTGCCTCTTTTTGAAGCCATGATTTAAAGAATGTGCCCTTCAAGGAGTGGGTTGGTTTTGACCAAAGCCAATGTTATAGGATGGCTCTGTGAGGGCTCCAGTTCTGTAAGGGATTACTAAAATATTACTAGAATATATTGGAAATAACGTACCAGTTAACTCATTTTTTCCATAGTCAACTCCTAAAAGTACTAGGGAAAGAGGAATTTTCCCTTTCTCACATAAATCTCTTTCCATCAAGTAAAAACTGTTTTAAAGCATGCCCACTAGTGCTGGCCACTCTCCAAAAAGTGAGCAGGCAGTGACTGCTGCCATTGGCATCAGTGTCAATCCAATGGCCAGCTGTCATCAGCAAGTGCCATCAACCAATTCTAAAACTGAATAATGTATGGAATGATACTTATCTAAATTTTAAACAGTTGATTCCTGGTTTAGAAAGAAAAATACACACTGGCAATCAGTGTAATAAATCCCTTTTTTAAGCATAAAAAATGAATTGCACATCTTCTTATTAATAGAAGATCAATTTTTGTCCTTGGCCCAACAAATAAATGTTGAGCAAATGTGTGAAGAACATCAGGGTTAGGGTTGTTCAGATGTGTGATATTCCTCCTCTCAGACACCCTCTGTCAATGGCCTCACCATACAGAGGAAGAGCTGGTTCCCTCCCTTCACCAGGAACATTGACCCCCAGCCCAGGATAGTTTGTTCTCTTTCTGGTGCCTCTCAGTCCTCTCCTTCTGTTTATCTCAGTGCAGGCTCTAATTGCCCTGTTACTTGGTCAGTTGCTTCTAAGACATGTTAACGGATTATTCCTTGGCATGGAGATATGCTTATTTTGAGCAAAACTTCCTAGCCTTTCTACAATACAGTGCCCCTACACATTAACCATTCCTCCTCTACTATTCCTGCTGTTCTTACTTGGGAAAGTTTCCACTCTGTACCTCACAGACAGGAAATCTGGTCTCATTGTTGCATCTGTGCCTTCAAGCATTGTCTTTCCACTTCCCACCAGTCCTCTATCCTACCATCCCCCATTATTACTATCCCCTAGCACCTCAGCCTCAATTCTCTTCACATTTTTCTTCAAATCCTACCCATGTTTTAGGACTCTCTTTCTATAGAGCTTTCCTTGACTTTACTGCCATCGTGAATCCTTTCTTCCTGATGTGACCTTGTACATACTGTGTGCCAGGCACTGTGCTGAACACTTCATACCCACTGGCACACAATCTTGCCAACAAATCGGGGAGGAGAGGAGACATTACTGTTCCCATTTCAGAGATAAACAAAGAGAAGTTCATGAGGCTAAGAAGCTTGCTCAAGATCAGGTAGCTCTGAAGTGCTGGAGCTTGGATGGAAGCCCGGGTCTTGGATTTCTGTCCTTCTCTGAAACTAACATTTCTCTCAGGGCAGAGCCATTCAACTTGGACATGTCCCATGCAGACTCCAAGGGCTGGAAGGGCTGTTGGTGGCTGCCTCCTGCTTCCCTGATCCTCTGACACCTTGAGGCCATCTTGGCTGAGGATAGTCTCCTCTGTGCCAGGGGCACTACCTGGAGCCTAGTTCCTGGCTCTTCCTCTCTCTTCCTCAACTAGGGGAAGGCATCCATTACACAATTCCTTCTTCTCACCCTGCCTCCGATCCCACCTCAGCAGTCTGTCTCGAGGTGCATATGCACCCTCTTCTTGACCACCTTCCCTCTCTCACTGCCTCCTTTTCAACCCTTGTCTGGTTACATCTTGCTCTTTCTTCACCATTTCATTACTCCCTTTCCTCTCTGCTTGTTATCACTCTTGGTTTTGCCCTCTCCCCTCTTTCTGTTAACTCTTGTCTTCCTGCTTCTGTCCCCTTTTAACTCTTTCTCTTTCACCCATTTCATTCCATGGAGGAGCCAAAAATAGTACCCAGGTGGTTGCTGAGTAAGAGCGTCATGCTCCAGGCACTAATTAGGGTGGTAGGAGTAGGTCGGCCTGGATGTGGCTGTCAGCTCCACCATGTTCTTACCTCAGACAAATGGCTGAATCTCTCCTCTTCAATTTCTTCATCTGTAAAATGGGCACAATAGAAGTTACTGATGCTGAAATGTGATTCGTCTTCAGTGTTTGGCGATTATTACCATTATTTGAGTTTAAATTTGAATTTGAATGTTTCTAAATGGGATGCATCATCTCTACATTTTACCTTCCCTGTTTCCACCATTTCACTTAGGTTACTCACTTCATTTATCTGCTTGGCTCCTGTAGGTATTTGAGTTTGTGATCCATATATTTCAAAGCTCAGAAACTACTCAGAACGTCTCCGTTTATTTCTTCATTTCAAAATTTTTATTTATTTCTTTATTCTCTAACAAATAGGCCATTTTTCTCTCAATCATCAATTGCGACACGTGTTTTTTTTTTTTTAATGTTTATTTATTTTTGAGAGAGAGAGCGCAAGCAGGGCAGGGGCAGAGAGAGAGGGAGACAGAGGATCCGAAGTGGGTTCCACACTGACAGCAGAGAACCCAATGTGGGGCTCGAGATCACGAACTGAGAGATCATGACCCAAGCTGAAGTTGGATGTTCAACCGACTGAGCCACCGAGCCACCTAGCCTGCCCCTTGTATTATTTTTTAAATATACATTTATAATCCATCCCTAGAATTACAATAAGAGTTTTCTGTTTTCATTTTCTCCTGTCATGATGAGGGTTAAATTAATGTCACCTGTGGAGGCTTACTGAGGAGAGGGTTGACATCACCTTCTCCTCAGCAACAACTCCGACTTCCCCTCTGGCATCTCCAAGTGCAGAGGTGGTACCAGGAGTTCTTTCCAACCCCCTCCCTGCCCCTCACCTCCCGCCCTATGGAGCACCCAGCTCTCCTGGCTCCTGTCTTCATCCTTCCATACCCAGTTTCCCACCCCAAGCTTTGGGCATTTTCTCAGAGTGTAACTCCTGACCACAAGCAGCTCATCACAGTTTTTCTTTAAATGAACATTCTGGCAAATAAATTTTTTTCCCATGTAATTTATTTATATTTTTATAGACTAGCTTAGGATCAACATTTTTATATATCTTTCATAGGTGAACATGTTCTGAGTTCCAAATAACTGAATTATAAACTTGTAACTGATATAACTAAAGTCACATGGAGCTCAGTGAGGGCTGAAAATGGTCAGAGATGATTCATGGAAATTGGGTCTTGAGTTAAATCTTGAAGGATGTGCAGGAATTCAGGAAGGGAGATGGTCCAGATGAGGAAGTGAAGATACAGAAGGAGAACTGATATGGGAGAGCAAAGAGAAGTACAGAGGAGCAAACATGTTGAAAGACTTTTACTAAATAAATAGTTTCAATAAATAGATGCCGATTGAATGATTTATTTCTCCTCCTTTCAGCCTTTAATTTTTAAGTCAGGAGTGGCAGTGCTGGGCACATATGTTGTCATTTCCCACCGCACCCACCACACCCAAGGCAAACTTTACTAGTTATCGTGAGACTTTTTTTTTTTTTTTTTTTGGTGAGTCTGGACATGGCCTAAAAATCCTTCATAATGAAACATCCCAACCACTTCTGTCACTCGATTAGAGTTGGTATGTAATATGAAATTCATTTTGCTATTCATGGCCTGGATTTAGTAAATCTGGTGATTTTTATCTCTAAATAGAAATGTATTATGACTAACTTTATTGAAAAATCTAAATATGCATTTATAACAGCATTAATATAATCGTTCAAATACATTAGAGTGTTATTTGGCTGGAATATAAATTTTGTAGTGATACACCAAAGCCCTTTTTATAATGTTTATTTATTTATTTTGACAGAGAGAGAGAAAGTGCTCACACCAGTGGAGAGGGGCAGAGAGAGAGGGAGAGAGATAATCCCAAGCAGGCTCTGCCCTATCAGCACAGAGCCAGATATGGAGCTTGACCCCGATATGGAGCTTGACCCCGCAAACTGTGAGATCATGACCTGAGCCAAAATCAAGAGTCAGACGCTTAACTGCCTGAGCCGCCCAGGTACCCCTATCAAAGCACTTTTAACATGCTTGAATCCATTTGCTTGTAGAAGGTAACATCAGTCCCGTTACTGCTGTTAATAGTACTTTTCCTCAATTTCAGTTTTGCATTGACCCATTTCGCAGAACTTGGTATTGATTTTTTTAAGAATAATTTTTATAATGCCAAGTAAAACAGCTATATTAATAAGTTCTATTCCTGTCTTATCAAACAGATAATTTATCCCTGGACAACACAGGTCGACACATAATGTTTTCCAAAAAGATGGTAGGATTTTAAGTATCTGGGCTTTGGATTCCCTTCATTGCTTCCCTTCTTTTCTTTCTCCTGGCATTTACTTCTTATCTTTCAAGAACTGGCTCAAGAATTATCTTTCCTGTGAGATCTTTCCTGAATTTCCACATCCACCATCAGAATTAGTGTCTCTCTTCTCTGCTTCATAGCAGAGAGCCACTTGGCTTTTGCACCTTTAGCAGAATGTCCTGTTAAGCTGGGGATATGCCCACCTCTCCGGCTGGGCTGGAAGGTTTTTGAAGGCAGCCATGTGTCTCACCTTTTCCTCCCCATCACCCAACACAGTGTAGGGACCAGACATACCCTTTATTTTTGGTTACTGTTATAAGTCATTTAAAAATACTAGGCTAGTAAAATTTTTGTTTCATTTCAATGCATCAATGTTTATGCTATTTTACCTGAGAAAGCAAAATTGGCGTAAAATTAGGTGACAAATCCATATACATGGACTTCGAGGGTCATTCCTCTTGGAAAACTAAATAGTTTTCCTGTGGACTAATTTTGTACAATAAAAATGCCATGGGGTGAGAGCATTTCTGTTGGTGTGTCTGTCTCAAGCTGAGCCTACCTTCGTTTGAGTGAAGGGAATGTATTTGGATCATATGACTGGAAACACATGTGTCATGAGACAAAAATGCGGGCATTTCTATCAGGACAACAGATGATATCCTCTTCCGGAGTATAGTGGGAAAAGCAGGGTGTCTGGGTAGGCCTGCATCATGACCTGCATGAGGGAGTAACATTCAGAATGTATCTTGATGTTCAAATTTCCCTTCCTCTTGAGCATCGCCCTTTGCCTCAGTTTTCCTTATGGGAAATGGGTGGAAGTCAGTGGAAGTATTATGTAATAAAAATAGCTAGTGCTTGTTTCCTGTGGGTCAAGTACTATGCTGAATACATGTGCTCGTGGAGTACTAACAATAGCCCTATAAAGTGGTAACATTAGGATTCTCCCTTGGCAGGAGTGAAAATGGCAGCTTGGTGGTTAAATGTCTTGCTTAAAGTCAACTGCAAAAAAATGGGAAAGCCTGGGGCTCGAATCCAGGTCTTTCCAACTGTAAAGTCTGTCTTTTTACCCCCATACTAACCTGCCTCTGTGGGAAACCTGGAGAGTTTCATAAAAGAGTTTCATAAAATGGGGCGCCTGGGTGGCTCAGTCGGTTGAATGTCCGACTTCGGCTCAGGTCATGATCTCACAGTTCGTGGATTTGAGCCCTGCATCGGGCTCTGTGCTGGCAGCTCAGAGTCTGGAGCCTGCTTCCAATTCTGTGTGTCCCTCTCTCTGCCCCTCCCCTGCTCATGATCTGTCTCTCAAAAATAAATAAATGTTAAAAAAAAAAGAGTTTCATAAAAAAGTACATATAATGGGTCAGGGAATCCTAATTAGAGTGTTCAAGAGGAAGATAATGAAGATAATATTATGAAGATAATATTTTCTTGAGAGAGCTCCCAGCTGTTATGAAACTGTATAGTACTGGATTTAATCAATCATGTGATTTTTTGAACTCAGTTAAGCTGATATTACTGTCAGGTGGTTTCTGAGACTTTGGTCCATTGCAGTAGGAGTTCTGAGGATTCCTTGTTGGAACTGGAGGGGGTCAGTAAGAATTGTGTGTGGCTTGTGCTGCCTCTCAACTGTGCCTTGTTGTCTTTTTTCCTACCAGTAGGTGGAAATAGAACTGAATCTTCCAGCCCTTGCTCATTCAGCTGAGCCCCGGCAGGATTCCTTTAATTTCCGCCTCAAAAGAACATGCGTGAAAAAAATGGCCTCCGGAGAAGTTCGGAGAATGCAGTTAGGGGGCTGCTGTTCTGCATTCAGACTGGAGTCCTTCCAGTGTCATGGTCAGATCATGGGTTTAGCCTCACACAAGGCCAGGGTGCTGGAAAGCAGCTGCTGGCAGTCCCAGGTGTCCTGTGAGCCCTACTGGACACCCACCTCCAGTGAGGTTTTTCCCTGGCCCGACCACATGTCATTTTCCAAGACTTTTAGTCCCACTTTTAAACCTTTGTACTTGCTCTCAACTTGTATATCATAGTTTTTTTCAGAAACCACATTTCTGAAATAAAAACTTACCAAATTGAAGCAGTGCATAAATGGATGAATAAAAGGGTAAAGTCTCCCACTTGTGGCCCCCCCCGCCCACTTCCTCAAGGTATTCAGTAACAGTCTGTGGTGTAGCTCACCAGACATTTTTCTACATATCTACAATTATAGATTTCCATTTAAGTAAAATTAGAATCATGCAATAAGCATTATTTACTCTACATCTTTTGCCACTCATCAGTGGTTTAGGGCTGCCTACGTCTGTGATCATCTATAGAACTGTGGTTCTCAAATGGGGCAGTTTTGCCCTCCCCCCCCACCCCCCCCGCACACACCATACATACTTGGCAATGACTGGAGGCATTTGTGGTTGTCACAACTGAGGATAGAGGGCAGTATTACTGGCATCTAGTGGGTAGAGCACAGAGATACTGCTAAACATCCTACAATGCACAGAACAACCCCACATGGAATGATCCCCAATGTCAATACTGCTCAGGTTGAGAAACCCTTCTCCAGTGAACCTCATTCTTTGTAATGGGTGCACAGTATTCTACAGTGTGGATTTCCCATTCTGTTAATCCATCTTCCTACAAGCAGTCATGTAGGGCTGTTTCCAACACTTTGCTATTAAAAGCAATGTTGCGGTGAACATTGTTTTATATCTTTATGTACTGTGACATTTATTTCTGCGAGATAAAGACACAAAAGTAAAATGTCTGAGTGTAGGAACTTTATTTTAAAAGTAAAAGACCTAATAAAGAGTTGTGTCTAAAGTTCCTAGCAAGTTCATTTGGTGGCAAAATCTGATTTGAACTGGCATGAGGCTAGTTACAGTCTTTGTTTATTCCATTTAATGTGAATATATAGACATTTTGTGATTACTGAATGCCTCCTCTGTCTCTGATTGGGGATGTTACACAATATATAGCATAAGTACCTCACTGATTTTTTTTTAAATCTTAAAAAAATTGAATTTCAAAGTTTTAAAAGCTTTTTGATATTGTCGTGATGTGCTGCATTTAGTCCCTGTAATCCCCATGCCCATATAGTCTGTATATCCTCATGAGCAGATAGGGATGATTTGGATGATTTTGTATTCGGCATCTAAAACCCCCTTTTAAAGATAATTTGGGGTTTACCCTTCCTGTCCCGTTTTCGGGTTCTGCTTTTGGACTCCTTCCAATCCCGCTGGTGTCGTTTGGAGCCAGGCGAGAGAGAAAACATGGATTCTGAAGATGGCGGAGAAGCAGGGAGCTCTGTAATCCGCGCACGCCCGTATGGATTGAACTGAGAAGGACTGAAGGGATAAAACTTGGATTTGCAAGTGGGGGAAAGAAGAAACAGACGCCAGAAAGAAGACAACCTCAAAGATGCCTGAGTGAGTGACTGTGATCTGGGAAATTAGGGGACGGGCGGGTCCCGGTGGTAAAG
>JAQQST010001561.1:0-12301 GCA_028646485.1 Cryptoprocta ferox | reverse complement strand
TTTATCTATACAATGGAATACTACATGGCAATGAGAAAGAATGAAATCTGGCCATTTGTAGCAACGTGGATGGACCTCGAGGGTGTCATGCTAAGCGAAATAAGTCAGGTGGAGAAGGACAGATACCATATGTTTTCACTCATAGATCTAACAGGAGAAACCTAACAGAGGACCATGGGGGAAGGGAAGGAGGAAAAAGAGTTAGGGAGAGGGAGGGAGACAAAGCACGAGAGACTCTTGAATACTGAAAACAAACTGAGGGCGGAAGGGGGAGGGGGAAAGGGGAAGGAGGGTGATGGTCATGGTGGAGAACATTTGTGGGGAAGAGCACTGGGTGTTATATGGAAACCAACTTGACAATAAATTATAAATTAAAAAAATAAAAAAGGTTTAATAAAAATAGCAATAATATGTATTGAGCATTTGCCAGGTACTATACTAATTTATTTTTTTGTCCTTTTGTGTTTAAATTTAGGTCTCAAAACAATCTTATTAAATAAGAGAGGAAATCAAAGCATTGAGAGTTTTAGAACTTGATCATATAGCCACAAAGTGAGCTGAGGTGAAATCTCAGGTATGATTCCAGACCAAAGCTTCAAAAATTTCCACTTCAGCTCCTGGGACATTTTGCTTACAAAAGCAGACATGACACATGTTTTCAAATTCATGACCGGCTGATAAATAGAATTAGTATGTGCTTTTCCATGGTAAATAACCAGGAAAAAAGAATGGAACTAATAAAAAGTTAGATTTCATTTTAGTATAGAAAGAAAAAAAATAGGATAAGATGACTTGTGAAAGATTGAGTTTCTATCACTGTAAGGGCTTAGATATGAGTAAGAGAGAATGCTTGCAGGGTAGAGGCGTCCTTTGAGTACAAGTGGTCTGGGCTCAAATGCACACACACTTGCATGCATGCTTGTGCAGACACACACACACACACACACACACACACACAGCAATATAAAGGAATATTACTCAGCAATATAAAGGATGAGTTCTTGCCACTTAGGACAACATAGATGGACCTGGAGGGTACTAAGCTAAGTGAAACAAGTCAGACAGAGAAAAACAAATATTATATGATTTCACTCATATACGGAATCTTAAAAAAAAAACAAATAAAAAAACAAAAAAAGCAGAAACAGACCAATAAATACAGAGAACAAACTGATAGTTGTCAGAGAGGAGGAGGCAAGGGATGTGAAAAGTGAGTGAAAGGAAGACGGAGGTACAGGCATCCAGTTATGAAATGAATAAATCACAGAAATGAAAGGTACAAGATGCAGGGCTTGACCCATGTATTGTGAGATCAAGACCTGAGCCGAAGTCAGACGCTTAACCGCTGAACTGGCTGAGCTACTCAGGTGCCCACAACCTATATTTTCAATGCAGAAAAGAAATCCTATCAAAAATGTCACTGATGAGAGCATTTTAAAATAAAACAATTTATCCAAATCCAAAAGAAATATTTTATAGCCAGATAATGAAACATTTAAAAGGTAACTTATTTTATCTAGCTTGTTACAAGGATTAGTGTACCTCTGGACATTAACCGTGAGAAATGCTTATAACATGTTGACTGCTAACAAAAAAAATCTCTGCCTATGTAAAACTTGTATCTGTATTATCAATTTTAACGGATGTATTTTATTCACATACTTGTATGGACTTACTTGCTATAATTAATAAATTCCCTTATTATTGGGAAAAAAAGAAATGAAAGGTACAGTGTAGGGACTATAGTCAATGGTATTGTCATAGCGTTGTATGGTGAGAGATGGTAGTTACACTTATGGTGAGCTTAGCATAACGTATAGAGTTGTCAGATCACTGTGTTATACACCTAAGACTAATGTAATGTGTGTCAACTATACTCAAATAAAAATAATAAAAATACATAAAGGGGGAAAATCAAAGACAAATTTAAAAAAAAAGAGTATGATAAACAAAGAATTTCCTCTCTGCCAGTAGGTGAAATTATTTGGGGAGGGTGGCCTAGATGGGTTTGTTTGCGCCCCAGACATCATTCTACCATGATTTGCCGTGTTGACCCATTTGATTTCAAATCTACTTAATTTTTTTTAGTCTCTAAGACTGCATACTTAAATTCAAGAATAATTAGACTTGCTTTAGGGACTTATTGATTGTTGACAGGATTTAATGACTTAAAAAATCAGGTATTTACAGGGTACCGTATCTGTGCTGGGATTTGTCACGGAAGAAACTCAGGACGAGTATGTCTTAATCCTTGTACAGAAACAAGTAAGGATGCTACCAGTTATCTTAGAGATCCTTAGAGAATTCTCCAGAGTTACACCTCATTGATTTAAACTAAAACCAGGAAGCCACATATATCACTTAAAGGGGTTAATGGGTGAAGACCTGCATTGGATAAATACTAGTTTTCCTATAAATATTTTATAGGGGCATAATGATTACCAAGAAAATTATCAAGACCTTCTAGGTAGCAGGCATTCTGCTATTTGGAGATATGGCATGAACCATATGTGCAGGTGTCCATCTTGATGGAGATTACAGTCTAGTGTGAAGTTGGACAATACACAGATCATTGTAAACTAGAATAATAGATGTCAAAGCAGGAGGATATTGGATTGGGGATAATAACAACACCTCCATGGGTCTGTAAGTCAGATTTAAAGTTCTGTGCTTTTCCACAGTGAATAACCAGTTTAAAAAAATAGAACTAATAAAAAGTTAGATTTCATTTCAGTATAGAAAGAAAAAATGTTTCTTATGTATGAAATAGAGGAAAAAAGTTTCTTAAGTATAAAGTAGGGGAAATAACTCAGAAAAAGAAAGTATAGGGTAGGATATAGTGGGAAAGAGGCTTTCCCAGATTAGAGGTTTGCAAAAACTAGAGATTACAGTCGTTATGTTGCTATGATTTTTATGTTTTTGACTGCATAGAAAAAAGGATGTGGCTAAGCATTTCTGGAAGATACTTTCATTATGGTTGAAAACTGAGTCTTTGTCAGTTGTACCGAAGACAAAAGGAGGAGGTGATGGTAGTGGCATTAGTGGGTCCATGTATCCCAGTCATCCTTAGTACTTCTAATATGTGTCTCAGTGATAGTCATGAGAGAAAAATCCAGAGAGCAGTGACATCAAAAGGCCATAGGAGTAAGAAATAATGTGAATGGAATCCCACTAACTGAGGGTGTGTATTGACAAATGGGCTGAAATTAAACATATTAATTCATACAATGCAACAGACAATGACTGAGACTAATAAATGATCCTCATGTTATTTCTGATCACACGAATATTCTTCTCTCTAGCATTTTCTTCAGGGCAACATTGACATCTTTATTCCTCAGGCTGTAGATCAGGGGGTTCAGCATAGGCACAACAATAGTATAAAACACAGAAGACACTTTCCCTTGGTCCATGGAGCTCACAGATGATGGCTGCAGGTACATGAATGCAGCAGATCCAAAGAAAACAGCAACAGCTGAGATGTGGGAGCTGCAGGTGCTGAAGGCTTTGGACCTTCCCTCAGAGGAGCGGATGCGGAGAATGCTGGCAATAATGAAGGCGTAGGAGCTAAGGATTGTCACACTGGGGGCAAGGATATTAATTGCACTAAAAACTAGAATCAGTAGTTCATTGACATCGGTACTAGAACAGGAGAGCTTTAAGAGGGAAAGAAGATCACAGAAATAATGGTTAATCACATCAAATTTGCAGAAGTGAACCCTAAACAAGCAGCCTGTATGGACAAATGCACAAACCAGGGCTATAACATACACTCCCCAAATCAGGGAGAAACAAGTCTGAGGGGACATGGTGATATTATAAAGCAGGGGGCTACAGATGGCAACATAGCGGTCATATGCCATTGCAGCTAACATGTAACACTCCGAGATAGCAAAAACAAGGAAGAAATAGAGCTGAGTCATACATTGAGGGTAGGAGATGGTGTTCATCTCTGTCACAGAGTTCACCAGCATTTTAGGGGTAATGACAGTGGAATGGCAGAGATCAATGAAGGACAAATTGCTGAGGAAGTAGTACATGGGGGTGTGCAGGTGAGCACTCAGCCCTATCAGTGTGATCATGCCCAGGTTCCCCACCACCGTGACCACATAGACTCCGAAGAAGAGAAAGAAAAGGGGCAGTTGGAGTTCTGGGTTCTCTGTTAGCCCAGCGAGGATAAACTCAGTCACTGTGGAAAGATTTTCTGCTGCCATGTTCCTCTGAGTAGTTTCTGAAGGGGACAGAGAAAAACATGGTTGTTGGGAAAACTTCATTATTCTTCTCTATTTAGAATAGGGTGCCCCATATAAATAAATAATTCTTGTTTTAGATATCCTCTTGGTCTATATGATCATTTAACTCTAGGTCAATTTACATAAGTGAAATTCATCATTATTTAATGTGTATTAAGCCTCATTTTCAAATATAATAAATATATTTCATATAAAACCATGTTTATAAATCATTAAAAATTGCCAAGCATTTCCTATTTTGACCATTTCAATGATCATGAAGCCAATATTTCTAAGTTGAGACCCAGAGACTCAGAAACCTAAATATTTAGAGAAACTGATGTAAATAAGTAAAACTGGCTTCATGACACCCTGAGGAGACCAAATCCTGGCTAAGGGTTAAGAGCCAGCAATTAACTTCTGGCAGGAGTGAACAAGACCTTATGATTTTCAGATCTTTCCATTTTAAAAATAATTATCAGGAAATCTGAATTTCTACATAAAATCTTCAGATATTTAAATATTGTTATTCAGATGAAACAACACCTACAGCAATCATTGTACAAATCTATCAAGTGGATTGGCCCACCATTAGTGGCTTTGTGGTCCTGGACCAAGTATTTTTCTGACTTCTCTTGAAAAAAAAACACTATGAGTAGTTGTTAAAAGGCAGGCCTTAAATTCAGATTCTGATACCATCATTTAGTTAGTAGCTGATACCCTTGGAACAAGTCAATCAATCCCTTTGTGTCTTGGCTTCTAAATCTGTAAAAGAGGAATAACAATATTATCCACTTTGGCATAAAATTGGAAGATATTTATCAATTGGAAAGTAAGCATAATCAGTTACTGTGTTGTTTTTAATGATTAACGGTTTTTCACATGAGTATATGAAAATATACTCAATATCATTAGTTGCCGAGGACATGAAAATTTAAAACTAAATGAGACACCTCTACACACCTACACGGGAGTGGGTGATGAAAAACCACAAGCACCCTGGCAATACCAGAAGCTGGTGAGCAGCAACCGGACTGATACAAAACTGGTGGGGGACTAATATTGTTCAGCCACTTTGGGGAAGAACTTGGCAATTCTTATGATTGAAATAGACATTTAATCCAACAATTAAAGTAAGTTCAAATTAAAACAGACCTAGGGGTGACTTAGTGCAGAGATTGCTTGGGATTCTCTCTCTGCCCCTCCCCTGCTCTCGTGGACACTCTCTGGAGCTCTCCCTCTCTCAAAATAAATAAATAAACTTAAAAAGAAAAACAACAGTTTGCTCCCAACATTAGGTAATAGCGAGCAGTCACTATTATATATATATATGTATATGTATATTTAGTATAGTATTATATGTATAATATATATATAAATTAAGGTCACCAGGGTAGCTCAGTCGGTTAAGCATTGGACTTCCACCTAGGTCATGATCTTGCCATCCCCGAATTTGAGCCCCACATGGGGGACTCTGTGCTGACAGCTCAGAGCCTTGATCCTGTTTCAGATTCTGTGTCTTCTTCTCGCTCTCTGCCCCTCACTACTCATGCTCTGTTTCTCTCTCAAAAATAAATAAACATTAAAAAATAAATTAAAATAAATTAAAACAGTCCCATTTAATCCAATAATTCATTTATCCAAAAGAAATGTAAACATTTATTTCTACAACAATTTATACAAAAATGTGCCATGCCAGCTTTGTTCATAACCACCCCAAATGGGAAACAACTCACACGTATGTTCATCAGCTAATGAATAGATGGATGAATAGTAAAATACATATATATATATACATATACACACATAATATATGTGTACATATGTATATATACATATATGTATACATATGTACAGAGAATAGAATAGTACTCAGGTTTTCTTTGTGTGAGAATTTTTAGCAAGGGACTAGATTCATTTAATAGATATCACCTATTTTATCTTTCTTCTTAGTTTTCTTGAAATTTCAACACATCCATCCACTTTGAAAATGCATTGTATTGGGTTTTTCATGATGATTTCTTTCACATTGAAAAATATTTTTGATTATGCAGATATTTCTGCTATTCATTCCTAAAATCAGCAAAGTATGGGTATTTCTCTTTTTCCTCGACTTCTCATTCTAGAAGTTTTTCAATTTTATTAATTGATTTCAGTAAACCAACTTTTGGTTATGTTGATTTTATAAAATATGTTTATTTTCTATTCAGATTTTTTCTAATGACTAATTATTTTTATTCTTTATTAATTTCTTCAGCATGATTTCCTGTTCTTTTCCTAACTTCTTGAAATGGAAACTTAAATCAATATCTTCAGCTTTTATTTTTTCTAGTATGTACATACAAGTTATACATTTCTCTCTAAACCCCACTTCAGCTGAATCTCACAAGTTTTGATATATTAAATTTACAATATCATTCAGTTTAAAATATAATTTCTGGGGGCGCCTGGGTGTCTCAGTCAGTTAGGCGGCCGACTTCAGCTCAGGTCATGATCTCATAGTTCGCGGGTTTGAGCTCCGCGTCAGGCTCTGTGCTGACAGCTCAGAGCTTGAAGCCTGCTTCTGATTCTGTGTCTCCCTCTCTCTCTCACCCTCCCCCGCTCACACTCTGTGTGTGTCTCTCTCTCAAAAATAAATAAACGTTTAAAAAAATTAAAAAACATGTATAATTTCTGTTTCATTATTTTCACTGTCCCATGGATTACATGGAAGTGAATTGTTAATCTTCCAAAAGTTGGGCTTTTTTTTTTAGGTAGTCCTGTTTTAGATGTTTGTCTTTATTTCATTATGGCCGATGAACATACTGTGAATTATCTAAGTTGTTGAAAATTGCTTAGAATTCTTTATAATGAAACATAAGGTCAGTTATTATAAGTATTCCCAATCCATCTTAAAGTATTATACTTGCATCCCAAGTATTGTAAGTATTCCCATTGCATATTAATGTATGTTTTTTGTTTTTGAGGGTCATGTGATGTGTATTATTTCAGTTATTGAAATACATCACATATTGAAATAATATGCATCCACTTTATTAACAATGTTGTTTAGATTTTGCATATGCATAATGATTTTTTTGTCTGTTATTCTAATAGCTATTGGGATTAGGTATGTCAGTTTCTCCTGCAAAATTTCTCATTATCTCTTTACCCCTTTAGTTGTTCAAGCCTTAAATTAAACCTTTTATTATTATGGAATGGCCCCTTTTATAGTTAGTAATGTGTCCTGGTTATGGTAGCCTTTATATGATATTAATACATCATCATGAAATTTATTTTTGGCTAGTGTTTGCAGAGCATTTAACTGTCCATCTATTTAATATTTTTTGAAAGAGGCAATAGGTGAAACAATTATTTTAAAATAGCATCACATAAAATAACAACAGGTAAGCATCAAATACATAAAATCTAACAAAATTTGTGCAATGTTTATACACTATATATACACTATATATATACATATATATTATAACTGAGAGAAACTAGAAAAACCCTTAATATGGAAAGAGATTTGCCATATGCATGAATTAGAAGATATTCCCCCCAAATATAGGGATAGCTTCAACATATTTCATTTCCTAGATATAACTTCTTTTTTAATGTTTATTTATATATTTTTGAGAGAGAGTGTGTGAGAGAGGGAAACAGAGGATCCAAAACAGGCTCCATACTGTCACCGCACAGCCCAACGTGGGACTCGAACTAACAAAACAGTGAGATCATGGCCAGAGACAAAGTCGGCCACTTAACTGACTGAGCCACCCAGGTACTCTTTCTAGATAGAACTTCTAAAGAGACCATCAATATATTAACACACCAACAGGGTCCTGAAGGGATCATTTGGCTGCTTCTCGTCATCTCATGGATTTATAGAAAATATCAGCTTAGTATAATATCAGAGGAGAATCAAGATATTGATTCTCTAAAGGTTTTAGATATGAACACAGACACAACTTATTGTTATTTCATATAGGCAGGTGGCACAGGTAATGATCTAATAAGCTGCAGGTAACACAGAGTTCGGTGGGCTTGTTGCTCTACAGCCAAAGGTAGAAGATCATATTTGAACACAGAATAGTCAGGGATTCCTCAATATGCTCGATCAGGGTTATCTAGGGAAATTACAGTATTCACAGAAATGATGACTATAAACATAATTGTAATGAAAAACAAAAGTTCTTGAATCACCCTCCCTGTGCTGTTGGTCCATTCCTGAGACATAACATAATTTCTGCAGAATATCTCTGATAAAGTGTTTTTCATTTTTTTCTGAAAGTTACCTCCAGAGTTCTAAATAATTTGCTCATATTGCTATTTCTAGAATTATCAACTTTGAACACTAAACAAACTGTCCATGTTATAGGTAAAATTACTTTTTATTAAAAAGTTAAAGTGGTAACCATCCCCTTCTCTCTCATTCTATCACCTGGTAGTTGGAATCTATTTTTGATATTTTCTGAATCACTTTTGGGCGTTTAAAAATATTCTCAAAACCCTTTTATTCATTACTTTCAAAATTCTCTCAATTCATCTGGAGAGGTTTTGTTTGTTTGTTTGTTTGTTTAATACAGGATTTCTATCCCTATTCTAGACATTGTGAATCAGAATCTCTGAGGGTGAGAGAGTTTACAGAATTGACCTTTCTAAAAATAAAATTAAAACAAACAAAACTATATAAGTAATTCTGGTGATTGTTAGGGAATAATTCGATTAAGAAATTAAAGTCAGTCTATTGGTTTGAATGGAGAGCTTCGGGGATTTCTCTTTCTTTGATTTAATTGAGCAAAAATTACTGAGAGACAACAGAGTGCCAGACACTGAGCTTTGATATAGAGATATGAAAAGTAAAATGACATATTCCCTCCTCTAATAGAATTTAAAATCTAATTCCTATTCTGTTACATGTTTTTCAATACCTTCTAAAGATTAAGATGTAAATGTTGTGATCATCTAACTTACAGATAAATAAAATTGGGAGGAATAGCTTAAAAATCAATAGTGAAATAGACTTTTAATACAATCCAACAGTCCTGTACTAATAGCTGGAGAAGATTATCATGTAGAGATTTGATTTTAAGGAGGTCTAATATTCCTTTTAATTAGACATAATGTGGCAATAAAATCAGTGAAGTCAGAGAGAAATAAAAATTTTGAATGATTTCATTAACTGATTCAGATTTATGAACCTAAATATATTTGAGTTTTTGTTTATTTAAAAATGTATTTTCTAATCACTTCTTGGCCTTTTGGCTAAGATCAAGTGTAAAAATGTATTTTCTATCATTTATTTGTCATAAGCTAATGTCCATAGGATCATTATGAGGCTCTGAAAAATATCTTTGCTTGAGAAACAAACTATGCCCCCTATACACATAAAGACAAATTAAGCATATAGGGGTCCGTGTCTATTATATTCAAGTTTGGTCATTAAAAATTCAGTGTATATGACAATGGCAATAAAAAGTCCAATCAGATACCATATGATTGCACTCATAGGTCTAACAGGAGAAACCCAACAGAGGACCATGGGGAGGGGAAGGAGGAAAAAGAGTTAGGGAGAGGGAGGGAGACAAAGCACGAGAGACTCTTGAATACTGAAAACAAACTGAGAGGGGGAGGGGAAGGGGGAAAGGTAATGGGGGGTGATGGTCTTGGTGGAGGTCACTTGTGGGGAAGAGCACTGGGTGTTATATGGAAACCAACCTGACAATAAACTATAAAGTTTAAAAAAATTAAATTAAATTAAAAAAACAAAACAAAAAACAAAACAAAATAAAATAAAATAAAATAATTATAGGGAAAAAAAAAAAGTCCAACCAGAACCAGTTTAGATTATAAATCATACGACATCAAAGAATGAGGTAAAGTCACTGAACATCACAAATATTGAAGGCTTTTCAGTCTACCATTTACTTACTTTGGACTGTAGTAGTGTTGGTGGAGAGTACAGTTGGAAAGAGCACTATAGAATTAAACTCTGTGGAATTTTCCTTTTATAAATTCACCTTGGTTTGAGAAATTGTCACTCCCTCATCATATGGTGTAAATCCTATGATCAACAATATCCCCATATAACTATAACTTCTGCTCTAAAGGACTACCAGGAAAATGAACCCAGACACTGAAAATAGTCCAAATAAACAAGTAAAAATTTGGTGGAGAAAATAGTTGTTGACTACTAACATAAGTTACAAAAAAATTCTTCCCATACAAGGTATGTGGTTTGAATGTAATTTCTATAAAAACATAAAAGACGCATATTCTTTAAGTCAATAAAGCCCATAGAACAGTGCGTGAAAGAGATGGCAATAGGAGATTTTGATTTCATTTATAAAAATGCTAGACTATGATGATGAATAATACACATAATATCTCTAATATAGCTTCCCTCCAACTCAAGTGCTGAAGAATTGGAATATTATGAAATGATCACAATGATGCTGAAGTATTGGTTTTTAGCACTTAGGGTAGTAGGGACAGCTTAAGGACATACAGAGCCTCTTAGCTGGTCACCAACAGCCACAAAATATCTCATTCACTTACCGCATTATGCCACATCAATATTAAATATTCCAGGTGTGCCATGAAGCTAGGGAGCAGTGTGCTACACTTATATCCATTTATATCCGTAGTTATGTATTAGTTACAAATTTTTTTTTTTTTTTGAGGAGGGACACTGACACTATAGAAAGCATGCAGCAAGAGTTTAGGAAGTATTTTAATGTAATGGGATAACTTGCATAATCACGCAGGAGGAGAGTTCATTGTGTGTATGTGTTTGAAACATTTATGAATATACCCTTTAACCAATGTAAGGAAAAAACATTCTAACATCTGAGTTATTAGAAATGGAATGAGCTACTTATTGTTAGAGATAAAATACACTCAACCATAAACCAGTTGATAATGTACATTCAGGGACACTGGAGAAAAGATTTCCTTAATTGAATTAGGATAAAGTACAAAAATCCACACTCTTGCCCTTCTCCATCCTTAGTTCTTGTATAGTCTTCCTCTGCCACAAAACATTTGGCTTCTCTCAGTTCCTGGAATATGGCATGTTTTTTCAGCTGTCTACCTTTTTGTTTGTTATTTTTTCACATGTAATGGTTTTACCAATTCTTTGTCTCTTTGTTGTCTGGTAAATGTTATTTTTCTTTTCAAATCTCATTTAAAATGAAGAACTTTAAAAAATTTTCTTTTTAATGATTATTTATTTTGGGAGAGAGAGAGAGAGACAGAGTACAAGCAGGGGAGAGGCAGAGAGAGAGGGAGATACAGAATCCAAAGAAGGCTCCAGGCTCCGAGCTGTTAGTACAGAGCCCGATGCGGGGCTCAAAATCACGAACGCTGAGATCATGACCTAAACTGAAGTCAGATGCATAACCGACTGAGCCACCCAGGTGCCCCTAAATTGAAAAAATTTTTGAAACATTATCCAATTCCTTGTAATTGATCAGGCCTTTCAACTGCATGGTCAGAAAACTGTCATTTCTAAACAGCACAACATTTTCAGACTTGAACTACCCTGTAAGTCAGATGATGGACCAAATCAGACTTATTCTCATCTGTGTCCCAAGTATATAGCACAATGCTTGGGACATTAAGGAGGATTGCCAAAAGTATTTTATAAGTCAACCAATCAATAAATGTATTGAGGAATATTTGCCTGAATTCCAAGGTAATTACCTCCAGACTTAATTATCTCAAATCACAAAGGTGAGATGACCACACTCACCTCTCTTCTTCCTAGAAACCTCAATGCCAAATTGTATTTCTAACATGCTCTCAGAAGAGAATATGCTCAGCACTCTGCTATCTTTAGTGCCGAGAGGGCAAGCACAGCTACTGGTCTCTGAGCCCCTCCCTTTTTTTTAATGCTTTTTTAATTTTTTTTGATACAAACCTAATATTTTATTTATTTTTTATATATAGTTTATTGTCAAGTTGGTTTCCATATAACACCCAGTGCTCTTCCCCACAAGTGCCCTCCTCCATGACCATCACCCCCCTTCCCCATTCCCCTCCCCCTTCCGCCCTCAGTTTGTTTTCGTATTCAAGAGTCTCTC